>JACEEZ010012324.1:37500-40000 GCA_016584305.1 Chionoecetes opilio | reverse complement strand
ATTATTTTTGACTCCGGGACATAACGTTTTGGCTTCGGTATATAAGTTTTGGCTCCGGTACAACATTTTTGGCTCCAGTACATCATTTTTGGCTCCGAGACAGAACTTTTTGGCTTTGGTACAATTTTTTTAGCTTCGGTACAAAATTATTGGCTCCAGTACATAATTTTTTATTCCGGTACAACATTTTTGGCTACGGTACATAATTTTTGGCTCCAGTGCAGAATTCTTTATTCCGGTAGAGAAAGCGTGATATAAAATGTGATATTCTAGAAATCCCAACTTTTCTTTCTTCTCCAGGTATTTTCAGGTATCCATTATTGACGACGTCGTCTCCGTTGCTAGCGCGTCTAGCTACGAATCTGTGGGCCCTGGATCGAATCCGGGCCAGGGCAAGTCGGCGGCCAGTCTAACCAGCTGTTTTTCCTCCCTTTCGAGGTCGATAAATGGGTACCTAGGGAAACCTGGGGAAGGTAACTGTGGTAACCCGGAATTCACACTAGCCCTGTGTCCCAGGGTAATAGGATGTTACCCATCATAGGCTCAAAGGCTAATGCGATGGATATGAGCACCGAGGCCATGCGCAGCATAGCGTATGCCCCTATCCTTACCTTACCTATTATTGACCAAGCTCTCCGGGATTCGAACCAAGGACCTTAGATGCGTAAATCCAGATGCGAGAGAAAAAAGGTGAAAGTTAAAGTTTATTTACCCTGTCAAGAGAGGAACATAAGAGCTTACTTTAGGAATAAATTAAATGATAAAGAAAATAATGGTAGGCAAATAAATGTTCGTTATTTCGGGAAACGTCTCAGTATGGGAAAAAAAAAAAAAAAAGGCATTTCTTTTAATATTTTACAGTCAAATGTGACAATTAAAACGAAGGTATAATAAATAGATACACAACATAGCGTTCTTTATATACCTTCAAGGGAATAGCGCATCGGGGAATTAGATTAACGGTGAACTGTAATATGGCTGAGCGTTGTAACCTAATAAGAGTGTAGTGTTTTGAAGGGAAAACAAAAATTAAGTTACTGAGGGTTTGAAAAGGGGGATCTAAAAACTTATATATGTACAACAAACATATTCAGACCCTGTTTGTCAGGGCCGAGGTGGCTATCAATTAATAATATCAATCTTCAGAATGGTGGGGAAGAAAAGTCAATGAGTATGACACCCCGAATATATTTACACAACACAAAAGTGGCAATAACTGGCTGGCAGCCAAATAACATGAACCAAACAATTAACTGCTCGGGAACTAACAAAAGTGATATCAGAGCAGGGGTATGTCACCCAAATAACTCCCTGTACTGCAGCCTGGAGGTGTAGAAGTGCAACAGTAATCTTCAGCAACGTAGTTAACACCTCAGGCAGCGGGGAGTGTTGAATGGTGTCGGATCAGTAAAGGGCAGTTTGGAAGAGTGCCCAAGTTTTCAGAAGTGCCTTCAGGGGATGAGAACAGCAGCTTGTGGTGGGAGGTGTTGTCAGGCTGAAGAGTTGTAGGTGTCTGTCCGTCACAGCGACGCACGGCACCGACATCTCCTTGGCTAGACTACCCCCTACCCCTGGACACAGGTGTGGGTGTATCGACGTGGTCGGCCAACAAGCCCTTGAAAGGCGCAAACCATTGCCGGCTGGTGAAAGTGGTAATCACCGTCTTCCGGTAGGAGGGAATGAGGCAGGTGTAGTTCCTCACAGTGTTAATAGGGTGCACACATACAGAAACACACACGCACACACACACACATTCTCTCTCTCTCTCTCTAGCAGCCTCCGTGACCTGGTCTCGCTTCGGCAGTCTCGCTTTGCTGGAGACACTGCGGTGGGTATACGTGTGCTCTTCCATACTCTCATACCCACCCTCACGTCAAACTACTCCAGTTTAAGTTCGTCGTGAGTGAATTCTTGCCTTCTCTTGTTGTGCCTGCCGCCGGGGACAGGGCACCATGGAGTACTCGGGCCCAGCTCCTCTCTCGGTTTTGGAGGATGACCTTATGTTGAGTGAGGAAGACGAACAGGCTAACAACACCGGGTCCCAACTGTCTCGTTCATCCACAAGGCAGTCACCTGCCACTCTGGTTCCCGGGCCGCTTTCAACACCAACTCCCGGCTCTGACCCCCACGCTGCCTCCTCTTCCAAGCTCTCCATGGATGACTCGTTCAACAACAGTGTGGAGCCCCTGTCGCCTGTCTCCAAAGTGTCCCGTCTGAGGGAAAGTAACTTCCTTTTGTGCAGCAACACCCGTGACACTAGACTTTCTCCTCACATGACCCTGCCTTTGCGGCCCCCGCCCTCCCTCCCAGCTTTTGCACCTCGAGAGGAATACATCAAGCTCATCTTCGAAGGCAACCCATCAAATGAGGTAAAATTGCGTTGGCAATCTATTTGCACGGAACCGGAATGGGGACCACTTCTTGCATTATATTCAACGGAACCACCTCACTCGCTGGGACACTGGTGGGCAACTCACTCTTGCGGGGGGACCTTAGACCA
>JACEEZ010012324.1:25000-27500 GCA_016584305.1 Chionoecetes opilio | reverse complement strand
CTCTTTATTTCTTCCTTCTCTTCCTACATTCTTATTCCTTATCATATTCTTATTTCTATTTTCATTCTTCTTCGTCAACACTCTTCTTCTTTACTAGTACTATCTCTCCTTTTTTTTCTCTCTAAATATTCCCTTCCTTCTTATTCTCCTCCACTCACATCCTTATACATATTTTTTTTCTTCAATTTCTCCTCTTATAATTTATGTTTCTACTTTTGTCAGCTTTTTGGTTATTCATCTTTCCTGTACGTATTATTTTTATCATTCTCCTTCCTCCTGCTCCTCTTCTCCTTCTCCCCTTCCTCTCAGGAGAATCAACATATTTCTCGCGGGATGTGACAGCTACACCACGACAAGGAAGAGGAGGAGGAGGAGGATGAAGTGGAAAAGTAGGAGGCAATTTCCACAAAAAAAAAAAACACTATTGGAAGATGGGAATGTACAGGAAGAGGAGGAGTTGGAGGAGAGAAGTAGTACGCAAAATACAGGTTAGAAAGAAAAATGCTTGTTTGTGTGTGTCAGAGAGAGAGAGAGAGAGAGAGAGAGAGAGAGAGAGAGAGAGAGAGAGAGAGAGAGAGAGAGAGAGAGAGAGAGAGAGAGAGAGAGAGAGAGAGAAAAAAAAGAGAGTGGAGGAGAGGTTTCATTGCTTTAATTGAGTTTCGTCAAATGGTAATTCCAGCTTATTCATATTGTTGCAGTCTTGCGCGATTGCAGTGGTGGTAGTGGTAGTGGTAGTGGTAGTAGTAGTAGTAGTAGTACTGTAGCGTGTCACCACACTATGCGGGAAAACAAACACAAAGTGCCTTGGGGCTTTTACTTTTCACAACCCAACAAACCCAACACCAACTTAACACTATTAGTTCAAAGTAAAATCCAGTAATTCAGTAATCCAGTCGATGTGACGGTGCAGACACGGCGGGTCTGCGTGGCGACACTGCTTCCTAGTAATGTGGCTACACGGTGTGGCTTGACTAGCGAGCGTAACCACGGGTAGATCCTGCACCACGACCAGGGTACCAGTGAGGTAGCACAGGAATGGTTGGTGAGGCAGGGTGATGAGAGGGCGATACTGTGGGTGTGGAGAATGAGTGTTCGCGGCTGACTCCTGGCTGCTCTGCCGGTGGTTCAGTCTTTAGTTCCCTACATAACATCGCATTTGGTCGAGCCTTCCTCTTGAGTCCGTATTGTGAAGCTCCCGAGCTGTAGGCGTGTGTGACTCTGTGTGGTTGTTCGATAGTTTGAGTTCGAACCACCACAGTAGTTGTAGTAGTAATAGTAGTAGTAGTAGTAGTGGTAGTAGTGTAACCTCTGGGTAATAGTTTATGAATAATTTCCTTGGATATGCTGCTGGTAGGGATATTCTGGTAATTGGCTCTGACAATGTACTCTTTCACTGTCCTGTGTTTCAGGGTAAAGTACATTGATACTTTTTTCTGTCTATTCTTATAAAAGTAAACCACTCTGAATGATTAACAGTTCAGCGTACGGCGAAAGTACAAGTCTCGGTACGGCCGTGCGCGAAATACTCCCAACTCACTCCCTATTCCTTCCTACCTTGTGAAAAATTCCTTCCTACCTTGTGAAGGTGTTCATATTGGTGGAGTGTATTAGACTTGTAGGCTGTCCTTCAGACATTGACCAATGAAATACTGTAAAGTACGTGACGTATTTAATCTACAACCAATTGGGTGATATTAATCTATGCTAAATGAATCATCATGGTCATGGGATGTTTGAACACGGTTAAACTATTTCTTACTACATCAGCTTCATTACCCGACTGCGGGGCGAATGCTTGCAAAACATTTCAACACCACTTCCTCACGAGTCCGTGAATAAATTATGAATAACTCCATGAATAATCTAATATACTATAAGAGTAGCTGTCTGTCTGTCTGTCTGTCTGTCTGTCTGTTTTGGGTAGCCGAAACTGTAAATTCAATTTTGTTGAGAGTAGGCTAAGAAAATCGCAAATAAATCGTAGGTGGTAAGTGGCTTGGTCCCATGTCGATTGAATAATTTTGAAAGGGGGTTTTGGGCTAAAAACACTTTTATGTATACTAGATTACAGGAAGAAACTCTGCGGTACCACCTTGCCGCATTTCACTCCGTCTTACTACGTTGACTCATGGACCTACCGTTTGTGTGCGTGTGTGTGTGTGTGTGTGTGTGTGTGTGTGTGTGTGTGTGTGTGTGTGTGTGTGTGTGTGTGTGTGTGTGTGTGTGTGTGTATGTGTGTGTGTATGTGTGTGTTTGTGTGTGTGTGTGTGTGTGTGTGCATGCATGCATGTGTGTGTGTGTGTGTGTGTGGATATGTGCGTGCGTGCGTGCGTACGTGCGTTTGTATGTGTATTCATCTAGCCGTATTTTACAGGGCCTGAGCAACGCTCGTATGGCCCCGTCTCCATATCAACATTTTTAGCATTCATCCTTAGTGCTTAGTTTTGGCTGAAGCCATCACCCCGGAGAGCAGATCACAAACCCCGGCTAACACCCGGTA
>JACEEZ010012324.1:0-15000 GCA_016584305.1 Chionoecetes opilio | reverse complement strand
TCAGGAAGGTGTAGAAGAGGCAGATGACAGAGTGTTGTCGTGAGGGGTGGACTTGCCGCCTCCAGCAGGGTGGGCAGGGCAAAGGTGGTGACGTGGGCGAGGACTCGAGGAGTTGAGAGTGGGAGCAACGTGGTGGGAGTGGAAGCCTAGACACTGCAGCAGAGAGTGTTCAATGATCTCTGGGAGGGTCCTGCACCAGGGGGAATGATCGAGGGTCAGGGGACAATCACAGGTGGTGCATGTGGGCCGTAAGTTTTGTGTGGTTCAGGCGGAGATTGACGAGGCAGACAGCCAATGTTGACGGCAGCCACCACCATCATCCATGTAGCAAGTTGAGGCTTGAATGAGTTGCCACAAACCGCCAACATCGATTAGTTTATCCCACTTTTGTGGGATAAACTAATGGGGTAAACCAACTGCTAAAATTTCAACAAAATAAGTTCTAAATTAACCTTGAAATTTTTGTTAATGCTGCTTACGCTCCAAATCATCCTTTATATCCGGTTCCCGATATCTATTCTTACTTTTAGCAGAGTATGGCTACGTTAGCTGGTTAATCCTGCTAACGATTAACGCATTTGGTCAAAGTTTTTTTAATAACATTTTGACCATCATTGTCAGGTGGGAGTACTTTTAAGCACGGTAGCAAGCAAAAATATGAATACGGCTCCAGTTTGCAGTTCCTCATACAGAAAAAATAAATTCTCTCTCTCTCTCTCTCTCTCTCTCTCTCTCTCTCTCTCTCTCTCTCTCTCTCTCTCTCTCTCTCTCTCTCTCTCTCTCTCTCTCTCTCTCTCTCTCTCTCTCTCTCTCTTCTCTCATCACCTGTTGACGCCTCATTCACCTCATTAATCACAGCCAGGTCTCCATGTCATTAATACCACCTCTAATTAACACTATTCATCAAATAGACTCTAAAGCTAAAAATAGGGTGCGATTTCAGAATGTTTCGTCCTTGAATAGAATGAATAGAATGAATGTCACTTGAATAGAATGAAAACAAAATTATGTTGCTCATTTTCATCAGCTGAATTTTGATTTAGAGAGATTACTATGGGGTAACATATCATACTGAGCCCTTACATAGCATAGCATGGCAGATTATGGTGCCTATTTTTGAGCTCGTCTGAGATATTCAAGCCATAAGTGCACCTGGCTGGTTTCGTTACAGTCCGTCAATCCGTTCTTGAGTTATCGTGTTCACAGACAGACAGACAGACAGACAGACAGACACACACACACACACACACACACACACCGTACTCTGCACAAGGTATCCGTGTTAGTGTTAGCATTGGTCCAAGAGAGGTTCCGGTTCGATCCCCGGCAGGAGCGGAGATTGATGGGCGTCCCTAAAACGAGCCCTGTCCACCCATCATGAATTAACGGGTGTTAGCAGGGTTGCCTCGCTTCCCTCGTGATGCTTCCGCTCAACACTAAGCACTAATGTGAATGATAAAAGTCATATGGACGGGTGCCATACGAGTGTAGCTCATCTCTCCTTACATCTCTTCTAATACAATAACGATATCACACATCAAACACACACCACACCACATACATACCACACTAAAAACACATACATCAAACATAGACTCTACACACACAACACATAAGCATCGATTCACCAACAAGAATAAAATCGATTCCGGGATTTAAGTAATTTAATAGACGGTAACCAACTTGAGCAGGGGATGTTTCGTGGTTGTGTGAGGTCCAGCTATTACCCAAATATCTATAATGATTCCTAAGCCGTTACCGGCAGTGATATGGCGCCATTCGAGTCGATCGAGATGTACAAGCACCAGTGAGTGGTTCGAGACATGGTCAATCGCTTGAGATGGCACAACAGACAGACACACACACACACACACACACACACACACACACACACACCACACACACACACACACACAAACAGACGAAAACAATACTTCCGTTTCACTTCACGGCTAGCCATTAAGGCAACAAACAAACAAAAACTAAGATGAAGAGAGAAAGAGACTGAAAAAAAAAATCAATACACTGAAGAAAAAAAAATCCTTGAAACGAACCCGCAAATCTCAAAAAACGAACCTTCAAAACCTGTTCCAATGAAGCTTCGTTCCGCTGTGTCATTACCCAGCAAAAGGTTTCCTAATCAAAGAGGGAAAGGCGAGATTGAGAGAGCGAGCGAGAGGATTGGTTGGCTGGGGGTCAAAAGACGACAAAAGACATGTTCCTATTGGTGGAAAATGTGCCGTCGATATGCTGGGCGCTATGTGATTGGCTGAGAAGGTAAGGGGGGAGGGGAATAGGGGGGAGGGAGGGGTAGGGGGAGGTAGGGGGAGAGGGGCACCTTATATATGATTGATCCATTTCGCGCTTCTCTTTGTCATGGTCTGAGTCCTATAGAAAAGCGAGGGCAAAGAAGGAAGGATGATGGTAGGATGGAGGTAGGAAGGATGGAGGTAAGAGGGAAGGAGGGAATATTAAAGAGGTTAGGGCGGTAGTTAAAGGAAAGAAGGAAGGAAGGAAATAAAAATTAGAAGGAAGAAAATGATTAGAATGAAGGAAAATTGATGTGATGTGAAAAAAGATGCAAGGGAACAATAACGAAGGAAGGAAAGAAGGAAGGAAAGAAGGAACACAGTAAGAGGTAGAGAAATATAAGAGGATATGGATGAGAGAGAGGAGAAGAGGAGAGAGAGAGAAGAGAGAGAGAGAGAGAGAGGAGAGGAGAGAGAGAGAGAGAGAGAGAGAGAGAGAAAGAGAAAAGAGCGAGAGAGGAGAGAGCGAGAGCGAAAAGCGAGAGCGAGAGCGAAGAGCGAGAGAGGAGAGAGGAGAGAGAGAGAGAGAGAGAGAGAGAGAGAGAGAGAGAGGGAGGAGAGATTTTTTTAATATTTTTTTTGTATCAATTTATTACGCTCAAAGAGCGACAGGCCGAGTACATGAAATATTGCCAAACATGTATAATTAATTCGTGACACACAGGGCACACCGTCATACATATAGAGATGCTGGACATCAAATTATTAGTGAGAGAGAGAGAGAGAGAGAGAGAGAGCGAGGAGAGAGAGAGAGAGAGAGAGAGAGAGAGACGAGAGGAGAGAGAGAGGAGAGAGAGAGAGAGAGAGAGAGAGAGAGAGAGAGAGAGAGGAGAGAGAGAGAGAGAGAGAGAGAGAAGAGAGAGAGAGAGAGAGAGAGAGAGAGAGAGAGAAGAGAGAGAGAGAGGAGAGGAGAGAGAGAGAGAGAGAGAGAGAGAGAGAGAGAGAGAGAGAGAGAGAGAGAGAGAGAGAGAGAGAGAGAGAGAGAGAGAGAGAGAGAGAGAGAGAGAGAGAGAGAGAGAGAGAGAGAGAGAGAGAGAGAGCGAGAGAGAGAGAGAGAGGAGAGAGGAGAGGAGAGAGAGAGAGAGAGAGAGAGAGAAGAGAGAGAGAGAGAGGAGAGAGAGAGAGAGAGAGAGAGAGAGAGAGAAGAGAGAGAGAGAGAGAGAGAGAGAGAGAGAGAGATGAGGAGAGAGAGAGACGGAGAGAGAGAGGAGAGAGAGATGAGAAGAGAGAGAGAGAGAGAAAAAAAATAATAATAACCGCTAAAACATTCCATACGATTTGAAGAAAAAAAAAAAATCCAGAGGCCAGTGTCCCTTCAGACGTCCCTTTCTATACTTGGGGTGGAAATGAACAGCGTCCTGACTTTCACCGACCACATCCGAACCATTGCTAAGAAAGCCGCCTGGAAACTCAGCTGTGTCCGGGCGTGTCTCACACCTTCTCGACTCTCAAGGGATCACCAACTTATACGCAGCCCAAGTCCATTCCCTTATGGAGTACGCACCTCTCACGTGGTCTTCCTGTCCCCCTTCGTACCTGAGCCTTCTTGACAAGGTACAGGCCAGGCACAACGATTAATACGTCTGACGGCTCTGCCGGACCAGCTTCTCCCTCCTCTGCAACCCTTGCAGCAACGTCGCGACGTAGCAGTACTGTGTGTCGTTTACAAGACACACAAACAGCATGTCCCGTATCCAGAGCTGGGCACTAAATACATTGAATGTATTTAAATACTAAATACTAAATACATGGGTGAAATGTATCTAAATACCAAATACTAAATACATCAATTGTACTTAAATACATTTGTAAATACATTTTAAATACACACAAATTTTAACAGAATCCACGAGAACAGAATCCCAGACACGCTAACGGTATTTATCAGGACAGCAGGACAGGAACTGAACTTGTCGTTAGAGCCCTACCCACCTGTCCCGCGGCTCCCGCCAGCTCGTCGCCACCCACCACCCATGCACCACCTTTGCTCCACCTCCCTCCTCCACATTCCCCATTATCCTTGCTGCGGTAGATGCTATATATATGAATATGATAAGAAATTAGCAACGAGAATTTGTTCATTAGTTATTATGTCAAAGGCAAATAAAATGTTTTCAGCTGATCTGGCTATTTAACTTATTCTACATATCTCTAGAAATGTCCGAAAGAACTGGATTTCCTTAGATTTTGCGTTTCCTTATAAATTTCCTTCTCAGGCTTAAATTTCCTTAAAATAAAGAAATTTCCTTGCAAGTGGAAACACTGGTTCACTTTAGCATCAGGCTTGACAGATAGTTGGGCGGGTTTATGGCCAAATTAACTGATAAAAAAGTATTTACATTTTTATATTATGAGTATTTAAATACAATGTATTAGAATACCCATTAAAGTATTTAAATACCGTATTTATTCATGTGAAAACCAATGCATTTATAAATACAGCTCTAAATACGCTAATGAATTTAAATACAGATTTAAATACAAATGTATGCCAAATGTATGCCCCTTTAAATACTGCCCAGCTCTGCCCATATCTGGCTGCTCTCCGACAGCCCTGGGCAAGACCACACGGCCACACCACACGAGCTGCTGCTACCAGGGACCATCAACTCATCGTCCCTTTTGCCAGGACGGAAACCTCCCTGCGTTCCTTCCTTCCACGCTACACAAGAATGTGGAACCGCATGGAACAGCAGACACAGCTTCACTCTACCTCGTCACTACAGACCTTCAGGAGTGCTGTGAACGCTTGGATAAAGCAGTTATAGTATTAAGTCCCTACCTGTAAGTCCCTACCTGTAAACCCAATGATGTTTAAGTTCAACTATATATAAGTAATTAGAAGTGAAATATATAAATGTAAAATTAGAATAATTACACATAATGTTGTACAAGTATATATAAGTTCAATTAATAGTAGAATAGAGAAATGTAAAATTAGAATAGTAACCCATGTATGCATGTTAAGCTAGGAATACTCTACACATTCCTGTTAAGTCAGAGATAGTTCTCAGTAGTCCAGCTGAAGCTCCTGACTGTAAAACTTATAAGAATTCAACAATAAAGTAAAAAAAGAAAAAAGAAAAGAAAAAAAACAAGAAAAAAATGGGGATGTAAGTCGAGATAGAATAAAAGAATATCGTATAAAAATAGGACGAGAGAAAAACAGATTTACAACAACAACAAAAAAAACTACATTTTTTTTATCATGAGCCATAGATAACAGTAGAACTGGATGTGACACTGCAACTACGCGCGCTGGACGCAGCAGTCGCATGGTCAGTCTGCTGGCCCATTCACTTGCTGCATATGACTATCATATAGACTGATTTATCAGTATATATGATATACTGTAATCTTCGTAAATGTTTGTTCTATAATATTATCAAATAAAAAAAACAGTAAAACACGCTAAAGAAATGCCATTACGAGACTGAAGAAATATGCATGAACTTAATATTCACTTCAACTCTTCGTCATTTAAAATTCTGCTAGTCAAATTTTATCATGAAGGGTATCAATAGAAGCGCAATTGTATTAGCTTTCTATTGATATATTTCGTTTTCTGATAAATGAATTAGAACCATGCATAAATTAGCGTTAAACAAATAAATAAAATCATCAATCGGGTAATTTTCCCGATTGAAGAGGTTATTTATTTAGTTAACGCTATTTTATTCATGGTGCTAATTCATTTATCAGAAAACGTAATATATAAGTATATAAATAACATCATCAATCGGGAAAATTACCCGATTGGTGATTGTATTAATTAGTTAACGGTAATGTATGCATGGTTCTAATTCATTTATCAGAAAACGAAATATATCAATAGAAAGCTAATACAATTGCGCTTCTATTGATACCCTTCATGATAAAAGTTGACTCGCAAAGTTTTAAATGGCGAAGAGTTGAAGTGAATATTAAGTTCATGCCTATTTCTTCAGAGTCTAGTAATGGCATTTCCTTAGCGTGTTTTGCTGTTTTTTATTTGATAATATTATAGAACAAACATTTACAAAGATTACAGTATATCATATATACTGATAAACCAGTCTATATGATAGTCATATGCAGCAAGTGAATGGGCCAGCAGACTGACCATGGGGCCAGTACTGCAGCGTCCAGCGCGTGTAGTTGCAGAGTGTCACATCCAGTTCTACTGTTATCTATGCATGAGCTAAAGTAAGATTATTGAAACAAAAACGATTTTTTAAAGAAATTCTCTCTCTCTCTCTCTCTCTCTCTCTCTCTCTCTCTCTCTCTCTCTCTCTCTCTCTCTCTCTCTCTCTCTCTCTCTCTCATGACCTCAAAACAACAACAACAACATAAACTTAGGTACATCAAATCCTCCACCTCCTCCTCCTCCTCCTCCTCTCCAAAAGCGAGGTCAAAAGGGCTATAACACCTGCAGGAAGAGGGGAAGAAGAGGGGAGGAGGATAAGAGAAAAGGGGAAGAAGAGGGGGGAGGAGGAGAAGAGGGGAAGGAAGAAGGGGTCGAGGACTGGAAGGTTTAAAAAAGAAAAAAAATGAGGCAACAAACCATGTACACAAAAGAGAGAGAGGGGAGAGGAGAGAGAGAGGAGAGGAGGAGAGAAGAGAGGGAGAGAGGAGAGGGGAAGAGAGAGAGAGGAGGAGAGAGAGAGAGAGAGAGAGAGAGAGAGAGAGAGAGAGAGAGGAGAGAGAGAGAGAGGGAGACGGGGATGGAGAGAGAGAGAGAGGGAGAGAGAGAGAAGAGAGAGAGAGGAGAGAGAGGAGAGAGGAGAGAGAGAGAGAGAGGGAGAGAGAGGAAGAAGAGAGAGAGGAGAGAGAGGAGAGAGAGAGAAGAGAGAGAGAGAGAGAAGAGAGGAGAAGAGAGAGAGAGAAGAGGAGGAGAGGAGAGAGGGAGGGGAGGGGAGAGAGAAGAATAAGTCTTTTTTGGTATAGCTTAACGTCCCGTAGTGGTAGAAGTAGAGGAGTAGTAGTAATAAAAGCCCCCCGCAGTAGTAGATAGTGTAGTAGTAGTAGTAGTAACATTTGCGGGGGGTAAAGGTAGTAGAAGTAGTAGTAATAACCAAATTATGTGGCATGGGTTTGGGTGTGTGTGTGTGGTGTGTGTGTGTGTGGTGTGTGTTGTTTTGTGTGTGGTGTGTGTGTGTGTGTGTGTGTGTGTTGTGTTGTGTGGTGTGTGTGTGTGTTGTGTGTGTGTGTGTGTGTGTGTGTGGGGTGTTGTGTGTGTGGTGTGTGTGGTGTGGGTGGTGTGGGGTGTGTGTGTGTTGGTGTGTGTGTGTGTGGGTTGTGTGGTGTGTGTGTGTGGGGTGTGTGTGTGGTGTGTGTGGTTGTGGGGTGTGGGGTTGTGTGTGTGGTGTGTGGGGGGACTTTATTTCAGTTCAGTTAGTTTTTTGGGTGGGAGTCGGCCCTTTTCAACGGCACCCCCTGACGGTTTCTTCTTGTGTCTGGGTCTTTAATTAGTTTTTTTCTTATTTATTTTATTATTTTCTTCTTTTTTTTCTTTTATTTTCTGGGTGTCCAAAAACTTTGGGTTTGTTTTTTGTTTTTTCCACATTCCATTCGAACAAATACTCCCCCACTTTTTGGTGGGCATATGGTGTGTGTTTGTTTGTGTTGTTTGGGGGTTTGGTTTGATGGACATATGGTGTGGTTGTGTGTGTGTGTGTGGTGTGTGTGTGTGTGGTGTGTGTGTGTGGTGTTTTGGTGTGTTGGGGTGTGTGTTGTGGTGGGGTTTGGATTATGGTGTGTTTGGTGTGTATTGTGTGTGTTGTGGATAATGGTGTGTTGTGTGTGTGTGGTGTGTTTGTGGTGTGTGTTTGGGGGTGTGTGTGGTGTGTGTTTTTGGTGTGTGTGTGTGTGTGTGTGTGTTGTGTGTGTGTGGGGTATATGGTTGTGTGTGTGTGTGTTGGTGTGTGTGTGTTGTGTGTGTGTGTGGTGTGTGGTTGGTGTTTTGGGGTTGTGTGTGTGTGTGTGTGTGTGTGTTTTTTGTGTGTGGGAATATGTTTTTTTTTTGTGTGTTTTTGTGTGTGTGGGTGTGTGTGGTGGTGTGGTGTTGTGGGTGTGTGTGTGTGTGTGGTGGTTGTGTGAAAATAGGGGTGTGTGTGTGGGGTTGTGTGGTGTGTGTGTGTGTGTGTGTGTGTGGTGTTTTTTGGTGTGTGTGTGTGTTGTGGTGGGGTGGGGTGTGTGTGGTGTTTTGGGGTTGGTGTGTGTGTGGCGTAAACAATGATTGGGGTGTGTTGGTGGTGTGTGTGGGGTTTTTGTTGTGTGTTGTGTGTGTGGGGGTTGTGTGTGTTAACGCGAGAAATTAAATAATAGGGGAAGAGATGAAATAACACATAAGATAATAAGAAGAGGAATTTTCCCCCACCCCTCATTCCTGAATCACGGGTTTGGGTTTAATTTTTTTAAGCAATAGTAATTAGCACGTAGCGAAACGAGGTTAGAACGGGGATTCAGGTTAGGATAATTTTCGAAGCAGCTCGACGTTCTTTGAGTTAAGTCGTTGGGGAGGTGAATTTCGCCCTTGGTAAAGGTATGTTATGAAAGTTTTTTAATAGAGATGTAGAATGCTTACTGGGATTCCTTTTTTTTGACCAGGGCTAATAAAGTGTATTACTTAGGGTCCCCAAGGTAGGATGCTGTTTGGGGGACCGGGGGCCCCAAACGCTCAAAATTAGCAGAGGGGGGGGAACTAAAAGTCACAGCCAGCCGTGTGAGGAAAGGAGAAAGAAGGAAAAAAGAAAAATAAAAGAGAGGGAAACAGTTGGAAGTGGGGTAGATACGTATAATTATATTGGAAATGATTGAGCATTAATGTGCGTTCGTTTTAAAGGGGGAATAGTGCGAGAAGTTTCCCCCAGTAGTAAATAGATTGGATGACGACTGAGCAAATGTGGTACGTTAAAGTGGTGCAGTGAACCCCAAGTTACCCAAAAATGTAAATATATTGGAAACGACTTGAGATTTTGCGTGGTATCGCTAGGAGGGGAAAGGGGACTTAATATTAAAATAACTTGTGATGATAAAATTACCAAGTGAGACAGTAAAAGTTAAAATATATTTAATTAGAAATTATAACGCGGGGGTCATTTTAGTTCAACCAGTACTTACATATTTTTTTAAATTTTTATTATTTTTCATTATATTTTTTCCCACTTTTAAAGTGGGTGGTGGGAGCGGGGAAGTAACCAGGACTGAGATTTCACTCCCAAGGTGGGCACTACATAAAGGTGACAACGGTGTAGATGGTCTTTTTCCCCCCCCATGTGTGTGTGGTGTAAAACATAGATGTATGTGTGGTGTGTGTTGTGTGGTTTGTGTGTGAAAAATAAGATGATGGTTTTGTGTGTGTGTGTGTGTAAAAATATGCTGTATGTGTGTGTGTGTGTGTGTGTTTTGTGTGTGTGTGGTGTAAACATATGATGTAGGGTGTGTGGGGTTGGGGGTGGGTTTTTGTGTGTTTGGGGGGGTTTTGTAGAAAAAGGTGGCGGCCCCCTGCGGTGGCGGGATTTAGGGTTTAAAGGGCCCGGGGTGTGGAGGGGAGGGAGATCTTTTGACTCCCCCCAGGGGGTTCGGGGAGGGGGGTAGGCAGACAAAGCCCCCCGGGCCCTTTTGCGGGGCCACCTTTTTTGGTGTAGGTCCCTTTTACCCTTGGGAAGGGGGTACCTCCAAAAGGGCCTGCCCCGCCTTGTTTGTCAAGGGCACACCCCCCCCAGCGTAGGCCCCCCCTATCCCCACCCAGAACCTTTGCCCCAACGCCCGGGGGCCGCCGCTTTGTTGGGACGCCCTAGTAGACGGGGCCTCCCGGGGAGAAAACAGGGGGGGGGGCGGTTGCCGGGGGTACCGCCGCCGGCCCGTGCGAAAATACGGGGACCCCCGCGGGGGAAAGGGGGGGGGTAGGGCGGCAAGGGGCGGGAAACACATACTCAAACCTTTTGGACCCCCCGAGGCCAGGCCTTAAAAGTTGAGGGGAAAGGACCCCAAACCAATGGGCCCAGGGAGTGGGGCCTTTTGGGTTCCCCAGCTGGCTGGAATCGGCTAAAGTCCCGGTTTTGGCAGGCCCCCTAGGAGGGGCGGGGGGGAGGGTTTTTGGGTGCGTTGGGTTTTGTGTGTGTGGGGTGTGGTTTGTTTGTGGGTGCTTTAGGGAGGAGGAGAAGATTGTGATCTACCCTTTGAAAAGCAAGGACACCAAAAATTAAGGTTTTTTTGGTTTTTTACCGCTAAAAAACCCCAAAAAAACCAAACCCCCAAAACAAACACACACAACACCCCCAAAAAAAAACACCCCACCAAAAAAAACCACCAAACCCCCCCAAAAAACCACCACAACCACACCACCCAAAAGAAAAATGAGGAAAGGGGGGAGGGGGAGGGGGGGAGAAAAAAAAAGTATTATATTTTACTAAAAAGAGGTAGTAGAGGAAAACAAAAGGGAAAATCCGCTTTTTTTTTTCCCTTCTTCCTCCCCTCCGTTTTCCTCCTTCCCCCTTTTCTTTTTCTTTTTTTTTTCCTTTTTTTTTTCTTGGAAAAAAGAGAACCGATTCCCCCTTACCCTCTCCCCCTTCACCACCCTAAAATAATTCTTACGTCCCCCCCCCCCCCCCCAACCAACCAACCCCCCCAACCCCACACCCAACAAAAAACCAAACAACCAACCAAAACAACCCAAAGAAACAAAACACCAAAAAAAAAAAACAAAAGGGGGCTATGGATTTGGTTAAGAGCAGTGGCGTACCCAGAACATTGAAAAGGGGGGGGCCAATATATATAAATATATATTATATATATAATAAATATATAATTTAATTATAGTTATTCTTTGCCAAAGGGGGGGGGGCATGGCCGCATGCCCCCCCCCCCCTTCGGTACGCCACTGCGATACAACCCTCTACTAAACTGAACAGAACGTTCTTCAGACAAACATTACCAAAGACATGACACAAACGTTCCTCGCCACCTTGAAAAAAACTTCATCATGGCCTTGAGAAAAAAAAACGGTCATACTGGCCTTCAGAAAAACGTTATCATTAACTTTAACCCTTGAGAAAAACGTTTACTCCAGGCTAGGAACAACTTCTACGGATTTAGATAAACATAACCAAAGACAGATAGACACACAACAGACATACATACACACAATTGTGATTGTGTGTGTGTTGTGTTTTGTGAATTATTTTTTTTAAAGTATAGAATAGTATATATATATAATATATAATATATATATGATATATATATATATATATATATATATATATAGTATATAATATATATAATATATTATATATGTATATTATATATATGTATATATATGTATAGATGTATGAATTTTTTTTAAAGTAATGCAGTGAACAAATATACAGTATTCCTTGTTTGCGGCACAGAATCGCCACCTGTGTTTTGTTGTAGACCTAATAATGGTGTAAGGAATGGTTGCCGTGGTGGAGGCAGGCGGTGACTTGCCTCACTCTGCTTCTTGCTTCTCGTCCTCACCGTGTGTCTGCGTGTCTCTTTCACTCCTTCTCCTCCACCTCGTCCTCGTCATCGGACATTTCCAAGTCCTTCTTCACTCTCAGGATGTGAATCATCCTCAGCTCCTCGTCCCTCCATCTCTTGGTCCACGCGCGCTGGGCCGCGGCGCCCTCCTTCCTCCACCAACCTCTCCCTCCGCCTGGCCTCAGCGACCTCAGCCTTGGCCTCAGCCACACACTTCCTCATCTCCTCATACCTCTGGGCCCGCCGGGTCTTGGCCGCTTCCTTCCTTTCTTGTTCAGCCTCGCATCCCCCTCACCTCCTCCTTCTCTCTAACTCCTCTGGCGCTTGGCCTCGGCCCTCGCCTCCCTCTCCAATCCCCATCTTCTGTCGCACGGCTTTCCACCTTCGCCTTTCTATTCTGCTCCATCTCTTTCGCCTCCTCTCCATTCCTCCAGCCGGGCCTTTTTGGGGAGGGAGGCGTCCTCGCACTCCTGCTACCCGCTCCCATTTGCAGGGCCTGGGCCTCCGGTGGGCACGCCGGTAGTGGAGGCCGCGCTTCCCACCCACGGCTGGTACAGGGGCTCCTCGGCCTTCGCCCTCCTCTTCATCACCTCCAGCCGGACCTTCGCCTTCCTCTTCGTCTCCTCCAGCCGGGCCTTCGCCCTCCTCTCCATCTCTTCCAGCCGGGCCTTCTTGGGGAGGGAGGCGTCCTCTGACTCCTCCTCCCGCTCCCTCTTGCAGGTCCTCTTGCCGTGCCTGCGCCACCCGAGGGGCACGCGGTAGTGGAGGCGGCGCCTCCGCACCCGCGGCTGGTACAGGGGCTCCTCGGCGGGCTCCTCCCTGCCCCTCTTCCTTGTGGGGATCATGTTGTGTTTTGAACGGGATACTGTAGAGTAGATCGTCCATAGACACGCTGGTCATGCCCTCCTTGAGTTCTTGATCAGTAGTGCGTGGCGTTTAAAACAGGTGAGGGGTAGCAATATTAAGGATGCATTTTATTGTGGTTAGAGTTGACGGCGTTTCAACTCCAACCTCCTCCCGGTTCTATTCTTCTTAACTCCAACCTCCATCTATAATCTAAGTTCCAATGCACTAAGGAGGCCACGCCCCCTTGTACCTGATTGGCTGAACGCAACGTATACGAAGTGTGTGTGTGTGTGTGTGTGTGTGTTGTGTGTGTGGTTGGGGGTGTGTGTGTGTGTGTGTGTGTGTGGTGGGGTGTGTGTGTGTGGTGTGTGTGTGTGTGTGTGTGTGTGTGTGGTGTGGTGTTGTGTGTGGTGTGGTGTGTGGGGTTTGTGTGTGTGTTTTGTGTTGTGTGGTGTGTGTGTGTGTTTGGTGGTGTGTGTGTGTGTTGTTTGTGGTGGTTGGTGTGTGTGTTGTGTGTGTGTTTGGGTGTGTTGTGTTTGTGTGTGGTGTGTGTTGTGTGTGTTGTGGTGTGGTGTGGTGTGGTGTGTGTTTTGGTGGGGTGTGGGTGTGTGTGTGTGTGTGTGTGTGTGTGTGTGTGTGTGTTGTGTGTGTGTGTGTGTGTGTTGTGTGTGTGGTGTGTGTGTGTGTAATATTAATAGTTTTAACGCCCCGGATGCTCTTCCTGACAGACAACCAGTTTAAAGGGCCTGGAAAAGGTTTTAGCCTGGGGTAAACATTGAAACTTTTAGGTGCTGTGTCTTAAAAATTTTAAAATATCAATTCGGGTTGGTTGACCTAACTATTAATTGTACTCATATTATGCAATTAAACCTTCTACCCACGAAGGTGTTTGAATAATATAACGTATATGTTCGTTTTTTTTCCCCCCCCGTGTGTTTTGTTGTTGTTTGTTTCTCTGTTCAACATTCACTCGGTTACAAAGTTTTTTAGGGCTTTTTCTCCTGGCTTTTAATTTCTGAAGGTAATTTTAATTTTTTGGAGGGGAACGTTACCTATGGTCAAAAAACCAATCAATTTAATTTTGAAGGTCAAATGTCTAAGTTAGATTGGTGCTGTTTTGATAACAGCTTCTTTGTTTTGTCCATAGGCTTGTGTGATTCTGCAATGCCAAAGACGCGTAAATGAAGTGACGAATATGTCACGTATGGCTTCAATGCACTCCTGGATGATCGTGGAGGACCAGACCGGGCACACTGTATGACCTGCCATTTCATTATTTGCAACTCAAATTTGAAGTATGCTAGACTCCGAGAGCACCAAGTGAAGCATCTAGCTGCAGAACATGAATAGTTGCAAGCAAATCGTAAATGAAAAGTCAAAGACTACTCTATACTGGACTTACTACTCGTGCCCCGCGCCAAACCGCCCATGACCAGTGGAGGCCAGTTTTGCGATTCCTGCCATTTTATAACATCACCCCTATTTCCCTTCCTAAGGTTTATCAGTATATATGATATACCGTTATCTTTGTAACTGTTTGTTCTATAATATTATCAAATAAAAAACAGTAAAATACACTAAAGAAATGCCATTATGAGAGAGTGAAGAAATATGCATGACCTCAATATATATTTAAACTCTTCGCCATTTAATATTTTGCGAGAAAACATTTTAGATGCTAGCGATAGAAAGAAGCGGATTTTCATTAGCTTTCCATTGATATATTTCGTTTTCTGATAAATTAATTACCACCATGCCTAAATTAGCGTTAACTAAAAAAATAACATCATCAATCGTATCGGCAAGTAAAAAGTGTTCCATGATACAGTAGACTATGGCATATCAGTATAAATGATACACTGTTATCTTCGTGAATGTTTGTTCTATAATATTATCAAATAAAAAACTGTAAAATACACTAAAGAAATTCCATTATGAGACCCGAAGAAATATGCATGAAACTTATATTCACTTAAACTCATCGCAATTTGATATTTTGCGTGAAGACTTTTTACATGCAACATATCAATAGAAGCGGAATTTAATTAGCTTTCCATTGCTATATTTCAATTTTCTGATAAATGAATTAGAACCATCGCATGAATTAGCGTTAACTAAATAAATAAATCATCCATCGGGTAATTATCCGATAGATGATGTTATTTTTTTAGTTAACGCTAATTTATGCATAGTATGATTCATTTATCAGAAAACGAAATATAGCAATGGAAAGCTAATGAAAATCCACTTTTTCTATCGCTAGCATCTAAAATGCTTTCTCGCAAAATATAAATGGCGATGAGTCAAGTTCATGCTTTTCTAATCTCTATAATTTTGTTTTTTTTAAGCACTACGGTTATTT
>JACEEZ010012322.1:0-11418 GCA_016584305.1 Chionoecetes opilio | reverse complement strand
TACAAAAAAGGTAACCTGTACAAACTCACTCTATCGTACTCCAGACCTTCAAGAGTGCTGTGAACGCTTGGATAAAGCACCCATAGTAAAAAGTACTACCTGTAAACCTGTAAACCCTGCTTAATTTAAAACTATGTCTATATATATTTTTTTAGTAATGAAAAATGAATGTAAAACTAGAATAGTAACACATTACATGTAAAATTCTTTAGTAGTGAAAGTGAATTAGAGAAATATAATTTAGAATAGTAACGCTTTTGTATTAACTGGGAAAAATCTACACATCCTAATGTCAAAGATAGTTCTCAGTAGTCCGTGAAGCTCCTGACTGTAAAACCTATAAGAATAAAGGTTAAAAAAAAGAAAAAAAAAAAAAAGAGGGGAGAGAGAGAGAAGAGAGAGAAGAGAGAGAGGAGAGAGAGAGAGAGAGAGAGGAGAGAGAGAGAGGGGAGAGAGATAGAGAGAGAGCGAGAGAGAGAGGAGAGAGAGAGAGAGAGAGAGAGAGAGAGAGAGGAGAGAGAGAGAGAGAGAGAGAGAGGGGAAAAGAGGAGGAGAGAGAGAGAGAGAGAGGGGAGAGAGAGAGAGAGTAACATGTTTCTCTCTCTCACAATTAAGAAAGTACATCGGAGGCCCGTCCTAATCTCGCCTCGATGGGAAGCCATATTTACAAACTCGCTCTTAGACTTTCGGCCAGCCCTCCAACCTCCAGCATTGGCGGCCTCCTCCACCCGCTCGACTCCGCCACTCACTCGCTGATGACGCTCCCAATACACTATTACAAATAAATCTGGCCTTGATTAGACACGTACAGATTGGTGTTAGTGTGTGGGGTGGTGTGTGTGTGTGTGGTTGTGTGTGTGTGTGTGGTGGTGTGTGTGTGTGTTGTGTGTGTGTGTGTGTGTGTGTGTGTGCGCGCGCGTGTTTGTTTGTGTGCCAAAGCCTGAGGGAGAGAGAGAGAGAGAGAGAGAGAGAGAGAGAGAGAGAGAGAGAGAGAGAGAGAGAGAGAGAGAGAAGAGAGGAGAGAGAGAGAGAGAGAGAGAGAGAGAGAGAGAGAGAGAGAGAGAGAGAGAAGAAAAAAAATGTAGGTATAATATTTTTTACATAGTTCTTCAGTTTGCAGTGAATTTGTTATTTGTACGGAACATTATCTCCGTGGGTAGTGTGTGGTCGAATACGCCTAGTGATAGTCCAGCAGCCAGGGGGTGGAACCTTGAAATTTGTGGTGCATAATTGTTCTCTGCGGATTTTGATCACTAAGTGTGCCATTAATAAGAATCCGTCGGGTGCAATTATTGCACCCTTGAGCATTTTGAGAAATTCAAGATGGCGGCT
Organism: Chionoecetes opilio; assembly: GCA_016584305.1. Taxonomy (NCBI): domain Eukaryota; kingdom Metazoa; phylum Arthropoda; class Malacostraca; order Decapoda; family Majidae; genus Chionoecetes; species Chionoecetes opilio. The sequence continues at coordinate 10,086 of JACEEZ010012322.1, read as the reverse complement.
AATATAAATAATACACCAACGTAGTAATGGTTTTATATTGATAACTTCCTTAATATTTGACTTACAACAGTCATTTTGGTGTCTAACCATAGGTTTTTGTGGTCAAGGAATCCAATAACACCAATGAAATTACAATAGACACTTTTTTTGATACGGTTTGAAAAATAGACGGTCTGTTAAACTAATAATACATAACAAAAAATAAGATTAAACCATCCAATTAGACTGGGAAAAGTACAATAACAATATTTCTGTATAACCAATCTAAGATGGACGCAAAAATGGGTAGCGCATACATTAACATATTTACAGAGAATAATCAGCTTTATATCCACAGAATTTAATTAATCCAAGGGATTAAGCTAATCTATTCCCACTAGAACATAACAAAATACACAAGTGTCCTAGAGACGAGATCTATTGCAGTAGCATCCAATGAGGAAGCTCTCATATAATCAAACACATCAGTCATCACTGTCATCCTCATCATTACTTTCATCTTCATCCGAGTCATTGGCATCCTCTATGGATCTGTTTTGCTAAGACCTTCAGAGGTAGCACACCTCTTTCGGTAATTTTTGCAGGTAATGGTTTCTTCGGGCCCTTATAAACCGATGTTGACACACCTGACCCAATGTTGCTTTTTATTTTATCCAATTGACTTTTCTTCTGCCGTGGTATTGTCTCAGTATCAGATGTGCCCTGCTCAGATTGCTGATTTTGAGTTATCAACAGCGCCAAGGAATGAGTTGAAGTTAGCCCGTTAGGTGATGCTATCTGGGCATCAAAGTTATCGGCGACTGTTTGAATCAGGCCATCATCTGCTGAACTGATAGGGCTTCGATTACTAGATGCAGAGATAGCAGCTGATCCTATGAAGAAACGGACCTCATCATAAGTAAAAGCAGCCCCCAAGCTTCTGAATTTTTCAATTAACTTCTTGCGGTCTAACGTGACTCCTAGTGCAATTTGTAGAGGGGTAGGACAACCACACACAACGCCAGTGACAATATTTCCCATCATAACTGAGGCATTGTTCGCCTGAAAATTTTCAGATACGTTTTCCTAAAGAGCAAGTCGAGTAGGACTGACATACCTCAAGCATGACCTAGGGTTGATACGGACATCATATGTGGACCTATCTTATGCTAACTGCTGCGATTCTTTGTCTATGCGCTTACCTACAGCTTTTAAGAATATGTCAGTTTCAGTATCTTCATCCCCATCATTATTAACTATCTTTATCACATTTGATGTACTGTTTCGAAATATTAAGAGACTAGACACACCACTGTGCCAATCAGAAAACCAAGCTAACTTGTCTCCAAAATTACTCTTTATCCTAGAACAAAAAGTCTGCTTAATTTGATCACCGCCATGCTGTCTATACTGTTCGTAGAGTTCATTCGATGTCCAAACCTTTTATTTGTTTTCGTTCATGTCATTGAAGAGTTTGGCCATTGCATTCTCAGGAGATCCTTTGCATGGTTTGGCTGCCGAGTACTTGATCTTTCGGCCAACCATAAACTTTTTTCTACAGCCGTTGTGGTACCTGGCTTCAGCAGCATGAAGGTCACTCACTGCCCCTTGGATTCGTGTTTCAACCTGCCTAGCTCATTCATCTCCATCTCCACGTTCTTCACATGTTGTTAAAATTGAGTCCTTAACAGACAGGTTTGTCCCACGATCAGCTGTTCTACATACAAATGCTAGGCGCCACCGTGAAGTGTTTTTCTGATCCCGTACAGCATTACAGAATTCACCACAGAAAAAACAGTGTGTTTTGAAGTCAAATGATTGTAGAGATTGAAGCAAGAATTTCTTTATCGTGGGAGCTGGCTCACTTTTGCTTCTCTTTCGTTTAGAACCTGAACCACCATGACTACGTGAGATGTGCCACGGAGATGTGTAAGTGCTGATGCAATCTCTGTGACACATGCTTTTGTAGTCCTCATTTACATCAACGAGCGGCTGAAGCTGAAGATGAAGGCCATCACCTCTGCTCTGACTTTCTTTATTCACACGGGTAGCCTTGGAGTTAAACAAGCCACCACTGCCGGAACATGGGGCGAAAAAACACTGGTCACACATCACGACTATGTCAACTGCAAATGTAAAAGATAACAGGGTCAGAACTAGTTTAAAATATATGTATGTAAAATATAATAAATATAATGTTATAAATTAAGTATGCAACAATAAAAACATTATAAACTACTGCTTCAAAAATGGCACAGTTTAAATCCATATAAAAAGTACCCCTTTATAAAATTTAAATTAACTTCATACTAGATAGTTAGGTATAAATAATTAATTAAAGACACATCCCATACATCCAGTAAAGCAGCATGTCAATTGCCAACTATGCAGCTGTTTAGACCCGTAAACCCACAAAAAGCCCGTAAGCTGTACCAATTGTTATCAAACAATACCATTCTTTATTTTATTGACGATAAAAACAAAACAATCAATAATTGTTAGATAAAAATAATCTAAGCAGACAAAAAAAGTTTGACTAATATAATACAGCAAAGTAGACTAAAAGGATTCCAAAAATGTATAATTCTCATTTCATACAAAATAGAAGCCCCTAAATAGAAAACTACATACGATAACAAAATGGCTAAGAACACCCCCGTGTAAGCCTTAAACATTACCGTTGCATTGCACAGTATATCACTAAATATCAACACTAATTGATAGAAACAACAGACAAACAACAATTCGATACTAAAACAAAATTGCCGTTGTTTTTTTTGGCTTAACCATGTCCACATTTATGACGCGGCAGCATGTACATATGTATCAGTAAAAGAAAAAGGCCAAATTCAGCTCGTCGAATTTCATTTTCACGCCAAAAAGTGTGACCTTTTAACCTCCTATGACCTTATTGTTGACGAAATGCATATATCATTAGTTTGAGGTGATACACCTAATCGATACGAACATTTTAGTATTAAAAACATTGTCAAAGGTCTGTACATGTGTGATCTATGCCCGTTTATTATTACCCCTACCTCAAATTTTCAGTCCCAAACAGTGATTCCCATTCCTATCTTCTGTCGTCATTTTTGCAAAATGCTCAAGGATGCAAATGTTGCACCCGACAGATTCCAAAACTAGAGGTTTCAGGGTATCCAAATCCGTAATGAACAATAATGCACCATACATTCAAAGGTTCGGCCTAAATATGGGGTTTGGCCACCGGACTATGAAGGTCGCCATACGGGGTGCTGCCACATCAGCCACCCCTGATTTGTTGCATTCACATAGCGCTCTGCACCCTCTGAATTTGGCATGGCGCACTTTGTTTATATTTTACCTTTGATATGAAGTAGCTCCAATAGCAGGAGTTCCTGCACTCCTCCACCTTTATGCACCTTGTTCTCACACATCGTTTTCCCTCCTTTCTTTATTATCTCTCTCTCTCTCTCTCTCTCTCTCTCTCTCTCTCTCTCCCTCGTCTCTCTCTCTCTCTCTCTCTCTCTCTCTCTCTCTCTCTCTCTCTCTCTCTCTCTCTCTCTCTCTCTCTCTCTCTCTCTCTCTCTCTCTCAGACTTTGGCACACACACACAGGCACATACACACACACACACATGCACACGTACCCACGCTAACACCAATCTGTACGTGTCTAATCAAGGCCAGATTATGTGTAATAGTGTATTGGGAGGTGACATCAGCGAGTGAGTGGGCGGAGCCGAGCGGGTGGAGGAGGCCGCCAATGCGGGAGGTTGGGGGGTCTGGCCGCAAGTCTAGAGCGAATTGTAAATATGCCGCCGGGAAGGGAAACATAAGAACATAAACACACACATTTAACAACACTCCCGCATTAATGGCTGCTTTGTGCTGATTCAATATATGACTGAAAAAAATATGTTCCACCCCATCACCTAAATCACAAAACTAATGCCCGAAAAAATATAAAGCCATAGTCTATATATTTTCCAGGTTTAAAAAATACATGATTTCAATTTTTGGATGATTCCTAGTTCCATAAAACACATTTATGTCTTCAGTAGAGAATGGTTATATTCTTTTATCAGCTTTAATTAATGAAGACTTAATATTGTGTATATGATATGAAATCAAATTAATGCAAAACTCATTTTCATGAGGTAAAATAGCCCGTTTCTTTATTAATTTGATAAGAAAGAAATGTATAAATACATTTTAAAGCAGAAATTCACAAACACACACAACACACATAAGCAAATAATCTACAATCTAATCAGATTTCCTTTTTTATGGCGAATCAGCCTCGTTCACCAATTTCCTGATTAGTGGATGGAGCACGGGGGAAGGGGGGGGAGAAGGGGAGAAGGGAAGGGGCAAAGACTACTGTATACAGTAGTCTTTGGAAGGGGTGAAGAAGGGGGGATGGGAGTGGGGGGGGAGAAGGTGGGACGGGAGTGGGGGGGGGAGAAAGAGGGACGGGAGTGGGGGGGGGAGAAGAGGGAACACAAGGGGGATGGAAGGAAGGATATGATACATACAGACAGAGAAGGGATAGATGGAGGGATAGAGAGATGCGTAACAGAATAAGAAGCAAAAGGAAAGAGCAGAGGGAATGGAGTTGTGAACCTTATGGATTTTGTGTGGAGGATGCAGCGTGTGATGGGGATAGTGGAGGGAGGGGAAAGGAAGGGAAGGGAAGGGAATGGAGGGAGTGGAAGAGCATGAGCGGGAGAGAGATAAGAACGGATAGAGGTAAATGGATAATATGGAAGCGTCCCTAAGTTATATTCAATTTAAGGCTTATGAATCCAAAGCTAATGGATCTCTCTCTCTCTCTCTCTCTCTCTCTCTCCTCTCTCTAACTCTCTCTCTCTCTCTCTCTCTCTCTCTCTCTCTCTCTCTCTCTCTCTCTCTCTCTCTCTCTCTCTCTCTCTCTCTCTCCCCCCCCCTCTGCCACACTTTCCGGCATTGCGAGGAAACCAGTAATTGGTTTCCTTCCTAAAATTCACTTCACGTGGGGTCCTTCATCCTCCTCCTACTCCTCCTCTATTCCTTGTCTTCCCCATTTTTTCTCTCGATAGGAGCTCTTTACTCCTCCTCCTCTTCCTTCCATCATACAGTATCTCCTATCTTCACTCTCTTCTTTAGCTCCTTACTTCTCTTTGACCTCTATTCCTTACATCTTATTTCTTCACTCTTCCTCTTTACCTACTTTGTTCTGCCGTTATATTTTATCTCCCTTATCAACTTATCTCCTGTCTCTTTTTTTTTTTTCATTTATCCTACCTGCTTCCTTCCTTCTTCACCTTAACGCCATTAATGTCTCAGGTAAAAAAGGAAATATCACAAGGACGCAAAACAATTAACAGCTAATAAATATAATAAATGAAAATATAATGATTTTTTTATGTCAAGATTTAGAGTTAATGAATAAAAAAATATCCGTTTCATTCAGTGAGAGAGAGAGAGAGAGAGAGAGAGAGAAGAGAGAGAGAGGAGAGAGAGAGAGAGAGAGAAGAGAGAGAGAGAGAGAGAGAGAGAGAGAGAGAGAGAGGCGAGAGCGAGAGCGAGAGCGAGAGAGAGAGAGGGAGGAGAGAGAGAGAGAGAGAGAGAGAGAAGATGAGAGAGAGAGAGAGATGAGAGAGAGAGAGAGAGAGAGAGTTGTCCCGCGGCAACAGTGGCAGCAGCAGCAGCGACGACAACAAGCCACAATATCAGCTGCAGTCCAACAACCCCAGCAACAACAACAACAACGACTACAGCAGGAGCAGTGGCGGGAGATCCCCGCCCCAGGACAGCCGGGGGCCCACCGGAGGAGAGTCGGTGCCCCCCCGTGCTGACAAGGCCCAGGTACAACACTTTTCCACCTTGCGGGAAATTCGGGTCCCGTGGAGGGGGGTCAGAGCGCGTGCGAGGAGGTAGTGTCAGGGATCCCCTCCTCGACCCCCCGAGGACCCCCACCGGATGGGACAGCGAGTTTTATTGGGCCACGGCGACAGGGGAAACACTTCAGGGTTTTTAGGGGGAAAAGTCGTGGCCAAAAAACACCCAGAGGTGAAGGTGGGGCCACAGATGGTCCCGTTACATCCCCCTTTAGTCCCATAAGGCGTGAAAAAGTGTCGTGTAATAGTGAAACACATGACACACATATAGGACACCATTGCCATGACACAGTGACATACAGTGTACGTGTCAATAGTGCCCCTGAAAAAGGCCTGTGACGGACGGGCCCCCTCAGCCTGTAACATTATATACTTTATATATTAGTTATTACCTAAAGCCATAGCTTTTGGATAGGTGCCCCCGGGGGACAGGGAACATTTATCTTCTGCCACTCACCCTTTCACCAACTCTTTGCTTTTTGTAGCCCCATGTAAACCAACCAGATGTCGTTTTTTGAAAAAAAAAATAAGAGAGAGAGAGAGAGAGAGAGAGAGGGGAAGAGAGAGGAGGGGGGAAGAGAGAGAGAGGGAAGAGAGGAGAGAGGAGAGAGAGGGAGAGAGGGAGAGAGAGAGAAGAGACGGAGGGAAAACAGAGGAGAGAGAGAGGAGAGAGGAAGGAGAGAGAGAGGGGAGAAGGGGAGAGAGAGAGAGAAGAGGAAGAGAGAGAGAGATGATTTTCCAGGGGATTCCCTGGACTCCCCGGGGGTTTTTGACTGGGTGGACAAGGGCCTCCTAGCAAAGTTGAACAGTCGGCATCACGGGACACCTGCTGGCTTTTTCCGAGCTACCTGCAGACCGGAGTTGAGGGTGGTGGTGAAGGGAGCACGTCAGCCACGTACCCGGTGGAGGTTTCCGTTCCAAGGGATCGGTCGGGGCCCCCATCCGTGGAAATTTACTTCAATGACTTCCCCAACCCTGCCGGGGCTTTGCCTATGTGACGTTTTGCACCGTGTCCCACTCCTACACAGAGGAGTTTGCGAACGTGATAGATGCCCCCAAAACCTAATTTGGGTGACATCAAGGGCCGGGGGAAGACGGTGGCAAGTCAATTTTTTCCCTGCCGGAAGACCCGGGCCGGGTTTAATCACGTTGGGGAGGCCCCCAGGCTACTCGGGGGGGAAGCTAAAGTTTGGGGACGATCCCCTTGCCATCAAGGACCCCATCAAATCCGGGGGGGTGGAGGTTGACTCCAGGTTTCGCTTTGACCCCACCGGAGACAGTGGCACGTCGAGCCTCCCTGAGGGTGACTCTCCTGCCCCGAGAAGGCATTGCTGGGACGCTGACGGCCTCATGCGGCTGTTATAAGGCCCAAGGAGGCCCGCATGGAGTACAGTCTTCTCACCGGAGATTTGTGCCCCGTGCCACCTGACTGCTGGACAAAGTGCAGAGGGGGTGCTGAGGCCCTAACCCCAAACGACGAACCCTATACAGGGAACGTCGCCCGCAGCAACAGGGGGAGCACAGCAGCGACGATAACAAAACAACATCAGCTGCAGCCCAACCCAGCAACAAAAAACAACAACAACAACGAGTACGCAGGAGCATGGCGGGTTTTATCCCCCCCCCCAGCTTGACAGCCTGGGGGACCGGAGGGAAATCGGTGCCCCCATAGATTGCACAAGGACAGGTGCAACACTCTTTCCCCCCTTGCAGGACTTCGGGTCCGGGAGGAGGCAAAGCGCGCTACAGAACGGTAGTTAGGGGGTCTCCCCCGAGGTCCCGAGGACCACACCGTGATGGGCCAGCGAGCCTTCTTGGGCCACGGCGACACTGTGGAACACTTTCACGGTGAGGTGGATGTCGTGGCCATGAAACCCCGCAGGGGAAGGTGGGGGCCCACAGATGGTGCCGTTTTCATCCGCCTTATTCCCCTAAAGGGGTAAAAAACCCGTGTCGGTAATGTGATACAAAGGGGAAAACACAAATAGTGACAGACATGAACAGTGAAAAGTGTACTGTAAATAGTGCGCCCAAAAGTTGCCGTGACGGACATGACCCTCAGTCTGTAACATTATATATTTAGTTTTTTCCTATAGCTTTTAAAGGCATAGCTTCGATAGATGTCCCCGGGACGGGGGGCTCTTAGTTCTGTAACCCATTGCCCTTAACAACCCCTTTTTTTTTGTAGCCCATGTAACCATTCAGTGTTTTTTAAAAAAATAAAAAAATAGGAGAAGAGGAGAGAGAGAGAGAGGAGAAGAGAGGAGAGAGAGAGAGAGGAGAGAGAGGAGAGAGAGAGGGAAGAGAGAGAGAGAGAGGAGAGGAGAGGGAGAGAGAAGAGAGAGAGAGAGAGAAGAGAGGAGAAGAGAAGAGAGAGGAGAGAGAGAGAGGAGAGGAGAGAGAGAGAGAGAGAGAGAGGAGAGAGAGGAGGAAGGAGGGGGGGGGAGAGGAGGAGAGAGAGGGCATATATTTGTAACAAATTTGGAGGAATAAAGGAAACTTGATGATTTGACGTTAAAGAGGAAGAAGAAAAGGGGAGGAGGGAGAGGAGGGGGAGGGGGTCACTCTTCCTTTTCCCCGGGAGTAAATCATCAGCAAGTCTAACAACAGCTGCTTGACATTTTATTGGGGGTCGTCCATTGTTACCCTTAGCTCTATCTTGCCCCCGCACAGCTGAGGTATTAAGAGCGGGGTTTTTAAAGCAAAAAAGCCACCCCAAAGGACCCCTTTTGTGGTCCTTGTGGGGGTTTATCACCGTCGAGGAACCCGCGAACCTAAGAAAAAGGGGGTATCTCACGTAGTACAGTACATCCGCTTCCCTTAAAAAAATTTTGGGGGGGGTTTTGTTTTTTTTTCCCTTGGGGTTTGGGGGTTTTTGGGGAATTTGGGGGGGGTTTAAACAAAAACCGGTTTAAAATTTTTTTTGGGGGGAAAAAATATTTTCCTAAAAAAAAACAAATGATGGAAAAAATTTTTTTATCATTTTTTCCCGTGGGGAAAAATTTTAAGATGCAGGGTTACAGGTTTTAAGTCGGGGATTTTGGGGCGAGGGCATGGCGGGGGGGGGCGGGAGGGGGCCCAAAAAGGGGAAAAGGGGGGGGGGTTTTGGGGAGGAATTGGGGGGGGAGGGGGGGGGGGGGGGGGGGGGGGGGGGGGGGGGGGTTTTTTTTTTTAATCGGGTTTTTTCCCTTAAATTTGGCCCCGGCCCTTTTTTTTCCCCCCTTTTTTTTCCCCCATTTTTTTTAAAAATTTTGGGGGGGGGGGGAAGAATGGGAAAGAATGGAAAAAGTAAGAAGGGGGGGGGGGGGAAAAAATTTAAAAAAAAAACCCCCCCCCCCCCCCCCCCCCCCCCCCCCCCCCCCCTTTTTTTCCCCCCCCCCCTCCCACATACGCCCGGAAATGAAAAAATTTAAACCCCCAAACCCCAATACAGAAAAAAAAACAAGGAATAGGACAATCGAAGGAAAAATTTAAATTTCATGGGCTCTTTCAGCCTCTACCCCTTTAAAAAAAAAGATGAAGTTAAAGGAAAAAAAATATCAATTACAGAAAAAAAAGCAGAAATATAAAGGTAAACAATTCAAAAACGTTATTTTCCCCCCGGGGCCTTTGACCCTAAGCTAAAAAAAAATACACAAGCGAGAAGAAAAAAAGGGTTGGGACGAAGGGTGTTTGGCGGGGGGGGGTGGGGCTACCAACGAGGCTTGGGGTGTCAAGGTGGCGATGGGAATGAAGAGTGGAAACGGGGCGCCCCCAAAAAGGAGATCGTTTTGGGTGGTGAAGTAAGTAAGGCTGTTGAAAACGCCGGAAGACACGGGAATGAGTGGAATGAAATGAGGAAAAAGGAGGAGTTTTAAAAGGGTGTTCGCGTGTTAAATAGGATAAAAGGAGGAATAAGGGAGAAAAAATAGGAATATAATGAATGAAAGAAAACATTTTTTTTTAAATGTTTACCGTCAACATGTTTTTTTGTATCTAAAGGGTGGCCCATTTTTCCCTTTATCTATCGTTAAAATGGTATCTTTAAATTTAGTATTCCTCCCCCCATAAGGCTAACACCCACCAAAAACCACCACAAACCCCAAAAATCCCCCGGAAAAAGGTTTTGGATCTCAGGGGCACGATCGCACCGCCCAAAAAAAAGCTGTCACGTGATACTCAATTGGGGGGGGGACAAACCGAAATTCGGGGGGGGAAAAAGGCCGCTTAAAAAACCCCGGGTCCTTTTTCCCCTCACCCCAAATTTA
>JACEEZ010012321.1:0-12500 GCA_016584305.1 Chionoecetes opilio | reverse complement strand
AAGGGGGGTTTGTAGTTTGGGAGCCCTTCGAAATGCTCCCCCCAGGTCAATTTTATAAATTACCCTTGCTCTCCCACGTTATTTGGCACTAAAAAACGCATATCTTTAAATTTGTTTTAAAAATATTTAGCGTAACTTTTACCCAAAAAACAAAGGGTTTTAAAAAAACGTAGATTTGGGAATATGAAAAATAACACTAAAACCCCCGATACACCCCTTTCCCCCACTGCCCCCCCCCCGTAAACCCAGTCTCCCGATGATAAAAAAGACAAAATTTCCCAAATTTTAAAGCATTACAAAAAACTCTGCTTAAACCCTAAAAACAGGGCTAAAAAAGATAATTTTTTATTATTTTTAAATGTAAAAAAATAAAGGTTTTTACGAATTACAATTTTTTTTTTTATAAAATTTTAAGGGGGGTGGGATGCTAAAGTTTTTTATACGCTTTTTAACCCTCATTCCCAAAAAATATTGGGCGCCCATATTTTGATCTAGAAACCTGTAGATCCCCTGGAAACCACCATAAGCCCATTTTTCTGATCTAAAAAAGGGAAATATTGCTTACCATTGGGGGTTGGGGCCCGCCAAAAGTGTATGGTTAGCACGCTGGGGTCAAAAACCGAGAAGTTCCCCGGGTTTTGATCCCCCGGGGGGAGCGAGACGAAGGGCGGTCTTTTTTAAAAAAAACCCCAGCCCCTGGGCCACCCCGCATGAAGGGTACCGGGGGTTACCCGGGGGTTTTTGACCCCCTTCCCCGGGGAAAGGGGGCTTAATTCGGCCAACCCTAAGATGATGACATACTTGTGCCCTGCCGAACCCCCCCCCACCCTATTTTGCCTTGAAACAATTTACGGAAAACGGTTTTTTACAGATGGGCCCCGAATCAAAGAAAACCAAGACCCAAATTTTTAAGCCAGCAGCAACAGAGTCGGGCCCCCTACCCGCATTTAAAAATGTTCCCATTGGGCCCAAATCCCCACTTATAAAAACTATAGGGGTTCACTTAGCTACAAAAGGTCTGCCCAAACAATCGCCATGTCCGAGAATTTTTCTGCTTAAACTTTGCCCCCGCTCAGAGTTTCCGGCCAAAAGAGGGCCTTTGGGGTTGGTTTCCTTTTCCTTAGGGGGTTTTATATTTCTGTAGTCAGGTCACTTTTGACTATGCCGCCACGGGCCCCGGTTCACTTCAGTGAAACAGAACTCCCCTCCCTTGGGGAAAAAAAACGAGGCTATCGGATAAATTGGGGGCCTCAGGGAAAGCAAGAAAAGAAGGGCTCCATGGCTGAGCTGAATCTGCCCCAGTATTGTACGCAGAATCCAGTAAATAACTTGCCGCACTGTTAGCCGCATGCTTTGTAAGCTCTCTCCCTCCCTTAACGACGCTAGACTCACTATCTTCTAACCCTAGGGCTCCTGCTGTCCCCATAGACGCTCCGAAGATTTTCTCCTTGCTAACCACGTGGTGTTTTAAATGCATGTTTGTGCACTAGTTCTTCCCCAACCCAGCCTGTCTGGCACGCTCGCTGGTCACTGTATACATTGACAGACTTTCAATCCCCAACAGAGCCTGGCTTCCCCAAGCTCTCCCAGGATCATTTCATACAAATGTCCACGTCCCCTCCCATCCAGGCTGTTCATTGTGGTACTGTGATGGGTCAGTTGTGGCAGCAAGTCTGGCTGCGGCTTGTTCATACGTGATTACACCTCTCCCAGCCATGCCAGATACCGTAGCTGGCAGCCCCCCCCCCCCCCCGGCGCCCCCCCCACCCCCCCCCAACCGCCTACCTGCCAATCTCTCCTCAAACCCGGGCAGAGCTGTGCGCCATCCCTTGGGCTTAGGAGAGGGATTTGCATGCTGTCACAGCTATACCTAGGATGTCTACATGTTTGTAGACTTCAGGCTGCCTTGTATACTATTATCTACCTCTGCCCGCTGACTTGCTTTGTAAAATGCGTGCGCTTGCTGCGTTCGTACCTCTTGAGAGGACTGTGCCAGGGTCCATGTCCCAACCTGGTGCCTGCCCATGTGGGCATCCCACTTACGAAAGGGAGATTTTTGCCTTGGCCCGTGTCGTGCAGGAAATCGGCCCACTCGTAAATCGTCCCGCGGACGCTTATTTAACCTAATACCTCTACAAAACCTAACCAAACCTATCCTAAACCTAACGTAACCTTAAACCAGACCTAAACGTAACCTAAATTGTTTTCTTTGCCTTACACTTAAATAATAACTTAAATTAAACACTAGAAAACTATATTGGCGATCTGAGGGAAGAAAACTAGGAAGCTACAAGAGGCCGTGAGCCTATACCGTGGTAGTTCCTGTTACTTAACACTATAGCCTACATCCGGCTTCCAATCCCCATCCATTAATTGTCTAGCCTCCTTTTAAAACTCACTATTGACTCCGCACTAACACTGACTACTGAGTCCATTCCAATCATTTACCACCCTACTTATGAACCATTTTTTTTCCCTCATTTCCCTTCCTATGTCTAACGCTTTTTCCAGCTGAGTACGTTACTGCGTGTTCTAACCCTGGTTACTAGCCGTAATAACTTTTCCTACATCGCCTTTATAATATCCCTTTAACCACTTTATAACAACTTCTATCAGATCGGCAACCATAGTTTTAGGTTTTAGGTTCAGTTATATTTAAGTGATGTTTAGGTCTGGTTTAGGTTAGGTTTAGGTTTAGGATAGGTTTTTTGTTAGATTTTGTGGATTATTTAGTTAAATAAGCATCCGCGGACACCGATTTCGAAGTGGGCCGATTTCATCTCAACACGCGCAATCCCTTCAGATGACTCAATGGACCCTGGCACGGAATACCTCATAGCCATGTTAAAAGTAGTGTTCAACACATGTCAATATTAGCATAATACGACAGCTTAGAATCAGTGATTCCCAACCGGGGTTCCGCGGAACCCTGGGGCTCCGCCGACCATCACCAGGGGTTTTCCGCGAGAACCGTACAATAATTATGTGCATTACAAAATGACGTTATCTTAATTCATAATTCATAATTCCTACTCAACGACACGTCACAAACACTTCCAGACACACATACTCGTACGTGTCATCAGTACAATGTATTAGTAATTGGAGCAACTCAATCTGCATAGAATTAAAGAAAAAAATTGTTGTTATTGCCGGTGTCGGATACGCCCTTCATTCCTACTCCGCAAGTTTGGCAACACAGGGGTTGGGTAGGAGGTCGACAGCAACCCCGTACGAAGTATCATATGTGTCACGAGGCCCCAGCCCACCGTTCAGCACTCTATCCTTCAGTCAGTTTGAGCAGCGCAACCGATGAAACGTGTGTAATTAATTCTCACCATTAATATTAGCTTGATACGGATTTTAAAGACGAAGGCATGTTCAAATTTTGCAAGAAAGCATGTCATGGAGAGGAGGGACCGTGACGAAGAATCACAATACCACAGCCAGTACGAGTAAAGCGAAAAGTTAGTGATGTTAAAAAAATCGCATTTACAATGAAGTTATTCTGGCCATTGGCTTTACATGGACTGAGAAGAAAACTGTCCACTTCCTTTGTGCATTGTTGTGGGAAAAAGCTCGCTAACACAGCTTGGCCCCAGCCAGTTAAAGCGACACTTAACTACTAATCACAGCCACTTTCAAATTAAAACCGTGGATTCTTTTCGAAAGACTATTGGATTCACACAGAAACAAAGGACATTTTTTGAAAGAAAAAGGTAACACATCAATGATAGAGGCCAATAAGCAAGCTATTTTAGATTGGTCTGTTGAGACTGAGGTTTTGCCAATAAAAGAAAAGTCCGCAGCCCAATAATTTCAGAAAGCACTAAAAATGGCACGTTCATGCTTGCAAAATAATTAAAGTGAGAACCAATCTAGATGAGAAGCTGAAAGTGTGAAATTAAAGCAAGGTTCCTCCGTGTGTTCTGATATGACCATGGAACCAGGCTACCCATAACTCTGGACATCACTGTATTGTTTGACCAATCGGTGCATTGTTGCACTAAGTCGGTTTCGCCGGGGGGAGGGGGGAGGTCGAGGTGTACCTACGTCAGGACCAAAAAAACACAAACAACACCACAAAACAAAGAATACGGGGCGATTGAAAGACTTTCGAGTTATTTTTGGCGCGAAATTGATATCCATGATGGGTGCTATATTTACTTTGCTCTGATATTCACTCAACAAGTGAGAAAGGCTTACAACCCTATACCGAAAAGACCTGAGCTAATGGCTGATGTCAGAGGCTTCTAAACCAACGAAAACAGAGTCATAACAGCGCCTCGTCAATGGAAGCAACATGGTGGGTACGTATGTGTCCCTACCACTTGCTTACTTCTTAATGAGACTCTGCTGTGACTGTTTTCCATGGGTTTTAGAAGCCTTTGCACATCAACCGATCACTCTCAGGTCTTCTCTATGTTGTCAGGAACACGGAAAATATAGAACCTGGAAATATCATTTCGCCCAAAACAACTCGAAAATTTTCAATCGTCGTAGTCCTTTCTCTTTGCAGTTGTACAATTCCATGGTTATGATAGTATTAAATACCTTTTATTGAGTTCTTTTTTGTTTCTTTCCTCATAATTAAGTAGTGGTACATCTGGTTTAAAGTGTTTACTTGAGAGCCAATGAATCTCTTGGTTACCGGTCATTTCGCCACACTTCATTCGCCCACAGGTAAGCAATCAATTCGCCCACTTGTACGAGTCAATTCGCCCACACGATCCAGTCATGGAGTCATGTAACTATATCTTCCTCTGGCAGAATTGAATGAAACCACCAGTACCTTGCGAAATGACGGTGAAATTTATAAGTGTTTGCCTCATACTCTCATCTCCCACTTCCCCCAAACAAGTTTGTGGCCGGTGGAATGCGGGGTTTGTTTTTTTTGTTGGGTTTTCGTCGGTTGGGGAACAATTATGCGTCAGAAACACTTAATTAAGAGTTGTGTAGGGGGTAAAATTTTTTTTTTTTTTTCCTAGATCTAGGTGAATTTTCCTTATATCTAGTGATATATTGCCTTAACTCAAAATAAACTAACCTAACAAAATTAACGCTACCCTATCAGGGGCTTTTGACCCACCGATAACCTATAAGCCTAACCAATCTACTTAACCTAACCAAATCTAACCTAACCCAAAATCTAGACCTAACCTAACTAACCATATCCTACTAAACTCCCAAATCCAACTACCCTACCCTAACTAACCTAACAAAACACCTATGCTACCTCCTAGCGGGGGTTGGGGGGGTTCTCGACACACGAAACAATATACACCTAGCCTCCTAGCTCCTAGACTCCATAGTCGTGGGCGAAATGACTCCATGGTGTGCGAAATTGCATGTGGGCGAAATGACCGGATACCAACATCACCAACCTTTGCTTTGATTTATCTTATACTCCATCCCTAAACAAAGTTGCATAACCACGGTGACATTACTCCCTCGTGTGGGCGAATTGACTTAAGAGTGGGCGAATTGACTCTTACATGTGGGCGAAATGTCTTGTGGGCGAATTGACGTGTGGGCGAAAATGACCGAAAACAAGAGTATTCATTTGGCTTCGTCAAGTAACACTTAAACCTGATGGTACCCTACTTATTATGAGGAAAGACAACAAAAGGACGTCATTCAATAGGTTTTTAATACTATGCATAACCATGATAGTACAACCTAACAAAGCGACAGACTACGACGATGAAAATTTTTTAGAGTTGTTTTGGGAGAAGGCAAATGATATTCCAGTTGCTGTATTTCGTGCTCGCTGACAACATAAGAAGACCTGAGGGTGATGGTTGATGTGCAAAGGCCTTTTATAACCCAGGAAAACAGTCACAGCAGAGTCTCATTAAGAAGTAAAGCAAGTGATAGGGAAACAGTACGTACCTACCATTGCTTACCTTTTGACGAGGCTTGTTATGACTCTGTTTTCTTGGTGTTAGAAGCCTCTGCACATCACGCCATTACCTCATATCTTCTCTATAGTGGTTCTCAGTGAGCAACAGAGCACAGTAATATAGCACCTGGATATCAATTTCGCGCAAAATAACTCGGAAATTCTCCATCGCCGTACTTTTTCCTTCGTAAGGTCCACCCGCGGCGACCCCGCCTTTCCCCACAGTGCACCGATGTAAACAAACCGTTACGTAGTTAATGTCTGGGGCGCATTAGTTAGGCGTGTCGATGACTGTCCAACATATTTCTGGTATTTTGTCTGACATGCTGCAAAAATACAACTTTGCCTCCTCTAAGTAGAGGAGACAACTGATCTAGCTGGTAAGCTCACTGCTGGCATTTATCGATTTGAAATGAAGGTGGATAATGGAAATTTTTTTTTGCGGTAAAAGAACTGCCTAGAAACTACCAAAGGCCACGACATTCCACCATCTTGTCTCTTACCTGGAATATGTGGTTTGTCCATGGACGATGCGGTTTTGGAATCTGCACTGATGGTGCTCCTCAATGTTTTGCTCAGTCAGGCTTTGTATCACGCGTGAAAGAAAAAAACACTGAGTCATACAACTCACTGCTTTCTCCACCGAGAAGTTTTTGTTATCAAAAACTAATTGGGGATTGATTTAAAACAGTCCGTTGATAGACCTGTGAACATGGTCAACTTTATAAAGCAGCGCCCCCTGAGTCTGGCAATATTTTGCAAGTTGTGTGAAAACATGCAAAAAGATCACGTGACGCTTTCTCCAGCACACAGAGGCTTCGATGGCTTTCGAGAGGTAAAGCTTTGACAAGGTATTCGAGCTGCGACAGTAACTGCTGCTTTCTTCAAAGAGAATAATAAATCCATTTTTCTTGATGTCTTGAATCTACAAACTGGCAACTGAAACTATCATATATTAGCAGATATTTAGCAGGCATTTAAATAACTTGAACACCAGCATGCAGGGTGCGAAGGCAAACATCTGATTCCACAGACAAACTTCTTCATTTAAGAATAAACTCGCTGTTTGGAAAAAGCCCTTTCAAGAGGAAACGTCGAAATGTTTCCACTCTACCTCCGAAGTTCAAACCTCAGACTGAATATGAAAATGGTCATTCCATCAATTACAAGTCATTTGGGAATCACTGTCCGAAAACTTCATAAGGAGGGTAGGGTGGGTTCACCCGAAACGGGGGGAGCACGTACGAAGGCTACAACCTCGAAAATTTGTATTCAAATTTCGCGCCACCACATGCCAAAACCACGGAATGCAGCGCGCACCCTCATGACTACATGTGAGCAACCAGGGGTAGCATCAGCGTCGACCTGTCCCGTGTTTTTTTACCAGGTAAGACCTTTATTTTTCGTATGGTCCTTGGTACTTTTCGCCGTTCTTTATATAGTGTCTCATGTCGGCTGTGATGGCGTGATTCTTTTTGAGGTAAGTTGCAATACGAGGTATAACCGTATTGCATGTTATTGAGTGAAAAAGTAGTGCATAGCTTTCGAACAGGCGTCGGGTGGCCTTATTCCAAAAATTGTGGCGCGGGATCAACGTATGTGAAGTGCGGGGGATCAACGTACAGTGAAATTTGAAAAAGCTATATCTTTTGAAATACTACACAAACATAACAACAGTGATTGACTATGTATATTCCGCATGATTTAAATGGTGGTGGTGAACTAAGTCATTTAATTAATGGAAAAGTGTTTTTTTTTGTGCATAAATTGAAGGTGCATTGGTATTAAATTATGATGCTATATGCAGTGTTTATATGCTTAAGCACAATGAACTACTATTATTAAGTGCTTTATGTTATTAGAATGATTCTAGATTAATTGTTTATGGTTAAAAAACCATTTACGACTGCATATTTTCGGGGCATGACGTTCGTGTGATCCCCCGCCATCACTACGATTTTGGAAAATCGATATATTTTTAAATACTTAGAAAAACATAAGAAAAAGTGCTGACTATCGCATATTATCATGATATTTACATGGTGGTGGTGACTATGCATTTGAAATTAAATGGAACAGTGTTTTTTTTTGTTGTGTACTAAAGTTGAAGGTGATTGGTATTAAATTATGATGGCTATGAAAAACCAAAAAAAAACGTCAGGTGTTATTATGCTATAAGCACATGAACTAACTATTATATAAGTGATTTATTTATTAGAATGATTCTAGAATTAATTTTTTTATGGTTAAAAAAACGTATTAACACTGCATATTTTGGGGCATGACGTTTCGGGGGTGATCCCCCAACATATATTGCCAGACTCCATAGTCCCAAAATAATTATTGGTGCCATGCAGATCCCTCTCACACTGTAAAAAATACTAAGCTAACTAACCTAAACTAACCTAACCTAAACTTGCATGATGTCTAATGTCTTAACTCTTTTCAGAGCTAACCTACACCTACGCCATCGCAACCGTCATCATGCCTCGCAAATATGTCAGGAAGAGCGACAAGCAAGATGGACCCCGCACTGACCGGGAGGCTGACTTTAAGCACCGCGTGGCCTACTATCTGCAGCCTGACAGAAGCCGCTGACAGATTCAACCTCAAGAAAAGAACTCTTGCTGTAAGTTGCTCTATTTAGTTTCCATATCTCTCCCCAAGGTCCTTTTTTGTATGACCTCATCCCAACGTCTTCTTATGGTCTCCCTGGATGGGTCATGCAAAAAGACCTCATGGATAGCTTAAGGGTCTCTAGATTATATAGATTTTAAAATTTATATTCATTTTTTTTTGTGTAGCTTTTATTGCAGCAAGGGCCTTCTAAGTCCTAATTAATTTCTTTTGTTTAAAGGATGCCTTCAAGCGCTCTATTTATTATTTTTTTTTGTCAACTTTTGTTGCCAGCAAGGCCTTTTTAAGTCCTAATTCATTTCTTTTGTTTACAGGACGCCTTCTATCTATCGAAGAAGCTGTCGGATGGAGTTACTATATGGCTGTTGCTTCCGTATCAATAGGGTTTTCAGCCTCTTCAACAAGACATATAACATTGCTGATTATACCATCCCGCAGCCAAGATGTTCTACGGCCTGCCATGCGATGTCGTATGATGGTGTACAGTATGCCATAGCTTTGTGGGAGCAAGAGCATCCCTGCGCCTGGGAGAAAGAGAAATGGCGACAAGGGAACTGGTACTAGCCTTCATGAACCTTCCTCCCAAACCTGGTATTGAAGGCTCCGGAAGGCTGTCATTGCCAGGATTGTTGCCTCAACAAAGTGCAATGTGGAAACCCTTCTTTAAGGCTTCAACATTAGCTTTTTAGGAAGTACACATTCACGGCCGGACCGGATTACAATTGGATGAGAGTTCATTGTCGACTGTTATGAAGCAGTCAAGTGTGTGTGCGAGAGGCCAGCAGTACCACGCAGGTAAACTCGGAACGCGGTGACAGCATGAAACGTTTTGTGGGCATTATAAATGCTGGTGGGGCGTCCATCCCTCCAGTTTTTATAATTCCCAATGCCGATGAATCCGCGCTTTTTCATGTAGGAACACGATCTTGGTTTCCCAAAGGGATATTGCTCCTAGTGCTGATGAATGGTGAATGCTTCGTGCAGACACTTCAGCATCTCCATGGAGTCTGTTTTCTTCTGTTAGAGAACAAGTTCTTCTGATCATGGACATGCTGAAATGTCCATGAACATTCAGCCTGTTTGAGTTTGCGATAATGCATGGTATCGTGATTGTTACGCTTGCCTCGCATACAACAGACAAACTCCAGCCATTGGATGTGAGTGTCTTTGGTCCCTTTAAAGACATTCCTGCGTGCCCTACTGAACGACCACAGCGGCTCTGCACCCTAACGAGCACATAACAGTCCACAAGTTGCCAGATTTTTGCTTCTGAGGCATGGACCAAAGCCACTTACCCCCTCCAACATTCTCAGTGGTTTCCCGGGCGACTGGTAAGTAAAACAAAAAATGGCTCACTCAAGTCGCAACATCTTCCCAATGATGTTTTTGTAGGAGCGCATGTACCGAGCGACCACGGCACCACCAGAATTTGTAGTGAAGTTACTACTCCAACTTCTTCTGATGGAGGGAAGTTCGATGTAGAGGAGCGCTGGCTGAAGGCCTACCTCATAACTAATAACCCCTTCCCGCCTTTGTCTCCCAGGCTAGATGATGTGCCTGCCACCCCGGGCCCCAGCACGACAGATCCTTGCCACCCCGAGCACCAGCACTACGAGCCTGGCCACCCGGGCCCCAGCACGACAGCGCCTGCCACCCCGACCCCGGCCCCAAGCACGACGGCCCCCTGCCACCCCGGGTCCCAGCACGACAAAGCCTTCCGACCCCGAGCCCCAGAACGACAGAAGCCTGCCACCTCGGCCCCAGCACGAATGCACCCTGCCACCACCGGTCCCGAGCACGACGGCACCCTGCCACCCCAGGACACCCTTCCAACAGACAGACGTTAACCCCAGGTGTGTCAGGCCGTTCCCTAAGGCTAATCCTCGTCTTATGGAAAGGGACGAAGAGGGTGCGGGCCTGCATTTTAACCGGAATGAGGAGGCAATATCTGCCTCTGAGGGTGAAGGCAGAGAGAGGCAGAAGCTGGAAGACAAAAAGAAATGAGCGGCTGAAAAGAAAAAACATTGGGAAAGAAAAGGGTCCTACAGCGAAAGAAGTGCTGTGCCTGTCCCGGATTAGGACACCCTGACGAGGAGGAGGTTGATGATGTCCGACTTCAGCTGACTACTCCTCCGAGTACTCGGATGAGGTGGACGACGAGGGCACCTGACTGCAGCATCATACACCCCTTTTGCTGTCGAAAACATCACAGGTGGGGAGACTTTGTTTCTGGTTCGCTGAGCTGGGGAGGGAAGGGGTGTGGTCACATTAGTGTGCTATGTTGCTCAGGTGTTGGCCATCAATGTAGGATGGAAAATTAAATCTTTCTTTCCTCCCGGATGAAGTCCGCTAACACCCGAGACAACGTTCAACCTTCCCTACCATCCTAGATGAAGCTTCTGTTGATCCAGAACAGTGCAAGGGTGTCCTGTGTGACCTCCAAGGGCATCACCAGAGGCAGGGCTGACTGGGTGAAGGTGTTTCCCCCCCCGCTGCATGCCTTCATGATTGCACTTCCTGAATAGTGCGCATAAAAATACTAGCCTATCTTTAATAAATGCTATTTTATATGACTTATCTTTCATTTCATCACCTAATAATAGTGGTGGGTTGTCTAGCCTGAGCATATATGTATGATTTCAGGCAAAAAAACACAATAAGGTTTGATGTATATGATTTTCAAATATCATCCTGTGCCCCCCCATACCTGATGCGGTGTCCGCCCCGCGTGGGGGGGGGACACCAGGACGAGTGCCAAAAATCTATAAAACCTTAATGACCCTTATTATCTGAGTTACGTATTCATGAGGTACCATAGGTGGGGCATATTGTGAAGTTTGTTTTGGGCCAGTTCCTCTCTTCAGGTAAAAAATGGATTTTTTTATGAAGATTTTTCCGACTAATAGTACGTTGTCCCCCCCACACCACCTAACTACTACTACTACTACTACTATTTCTACTACTATACTACTACTCTACTACTACTACTACTACTACTACTAATACTGACTACCACCACTACTACTACTACTACTTACGACTACTACTACTACTCCCTACTACTACTACTACCACTATACTACTACTCTACTACTACTACTACTACTACTACTACTACTACTACTACTTAATACTACTACTACTACTACTACCACTACTATCTACTACTACTAGTAATAGTACGACTACTACTACTACTACTACTACTATTACTACTACTATACCACTACTACTACTACTAACTATACTACTACTACTACTACTACTAATACTACTACTACATTACTTCTACTACTACTACTACTACTACTTACTTATTCTTCAAATTGACTAAATGTTCATATGTATACAATGTGTTGTGGTGTGTGTTGTGTGTGTGTGTTGTGTCCTGTGTGTGTGTGTGTGTGTGTGTCTGTGTGTGTGTTTTTGTGGTGTGTGTGTGTGTGGGGGTGGGTGTGTCTGTGTGTCCTGTGTGTAGATGTGTCTGTGTGTGTGGGTGTGTCTGTGTGTGTGGGTTGTGTCTGTGTGTGTGGGGGTGTCTGTGTGTGTGGTGTGTCGTGTGTGTTTGTCTGTGTGTGTGTGGTGGTGGTTTTTCTGTGTGTCTGTGTGTGTGGGTGTGTCTGTGTGTGTGTGTGGGTGTGTCTGTGTGTGTGTGGTGTGTCAGTGTATGTGTGTGTGTGTGTGGTGTGTGTGTGTCCTGTGTGTTTTGTGTGTGTGTGTGTTTGTTTGTGTGTGGTGTGTGTGTGTGGTTTGTGTGTGTGTCTGTGTGTGTGTGTGTGTCCTGTGTGTGTGTCTCTGTGTTTGTGTGTGTGTGTGTGTCCTGTGTGTGTGTGTGGTCTGTGTATGTATGTGTGTGGTCCTGTGTGGGTGTGTCTGTGTGTGTGTGTGTGGGTTTGTTTTGTGTGTTCTGTGTGTGTGTGTGTGTCCGGGTGTGTCCTGTGTGTGTGTGGTGTGTGTGTGG
>JACEEZ010012320.1:0-13377 GCA_016584305.1 Chionoecetes opilio | reverse complement strand
GAATAATTTGCACCTATAGTAGCTTACATACATTATCCTAATAATATAATCGTACCGTAGGTTATTTATTGTGATTATCGTATATTGCAGCGTTTGTCATAGTTTCTGTAAAAATGTTGCGTTATTGTATATATACAAGTAGTTTTACTTATTATATTGCTATAACCCTAAAATGTAGTGGTTTTTTTCAATGATATTTAGCTATTTATCGGTGGATATATAGCTGTTTTCCTTCCTACAATTGCAGTATAAAATCCTCTTTTTAGAATAATTTGCACCTATAAGTAGCTTACATTACATAGCTATTAAATAGAAAGTAATAGGGTATTTATTGTGATATAACGGTATATTGCCAAGCGTTTTTTTCATAGTTTCGTTTAACTGTAGCGTTATGTATATATACAAGTAAGTTTACTTATCGATATTGCTATAAAACCCATAAACTGTAGTGTTTTTTCAATGATATTAGCTAATTTATACGGTTATATATACTGTTTTCCTACAAATTGGAATATAAAAATCCTTTTTAAGAATAATTGCAACTATAAGTACTTTACATTCATTAAGCTATTAAATAGAAGAGTAAGAGGTTATTTATTGTGGTGATATAACGGTATAATTGACAAGCGTATTTTTTTCATAGTTTTCTTCTAAACTGTAGCGTTATTGTCTATATACGATAGTTTTTACTTATTATTTGGCTATGAAACCCATTAAATGTTAGTGTTTTCAATGATTTTAAGCTAGTTTATCCAGTGATATCTAAGCTGTTTCCCTACCAAATTGAAGTAAAAATCCTCTTTTTTAGAATATTTGCACCTATAAGTAGCTTTACCTTACATTAAGCTATTAATAGAAGAGTAGAGGTTATTTATTGTATTATAACGGTATATTGCCTTGCGTTTTTCATAGTTTCTTCTAAACGGTAGGCGTTTTGGGTTATATACACAAGTAGTTTACTTATTATATTCTTATATTTTATAAACCATAAATGTAGTGTTTTCAAAGATAAGCTTTTAATCGTGATATTAGCTGTTGTCCTACAAATTAGAAGTATAAAATCCTCTTTTGTAGGAATCTTGCACCTATAAGTAGCGTTACATGATATCATTAAGCCTATTAAATAGAAAGAGTAAGACGGTTATTATTGGTGTATATAAATGTATATTCTCCCGTGCTCGTTTTTTCATGTTTCTTCTTGCTGAACCTGTAGCTTTATTGTCTATAGCCCAAGTAGTTTTACTTATCATCTTGCTATATAACCATATAATGTAGTGTTTTCCATGATATTAGCTAGTTAGCAGTGATATATAGCTGTTTGCCTACACAAATTGAGGTAAATAAATCTTTTTTTAGAAATAATTTGCCACCTATCAGTGTAGCTTACATTACATTAGCTATTTAAATAGACAGAGTAGAGGTGATTTATTGTGAATATCCCACGGTATATTGCAAGCGATTTTCAATAGTTTTCTTTGTAAACTGTTACCTCCTATGTATTGTATAGATACAAGTAGTTTACTTATCAGATTGGCTATAAACCCATAAATGTATTTGTTTCAATGATATTAAATATTTATCGGTGATATATAGCTGTTTTCCCTACATTGAAGTATACAATCCTTTTTTTTAGGATATTGCACCTATAAAGTAGCTACTATTACTTATCCTAATAAGATAGAAGTGTAAGGGTTTATTTATTTTGATATAGCGTATATTGCAGCGTTTTGTCATAGTTTCTTGTAACATGTAGCGGTTATTGTATAATACAATGTTTACTTATCATATTTCTATAAACCGATAAATGTAGTGTATTCAATGATATTGCTATTTGTCGGTGTATATAGCTGTTTTGTCTCCTACATTGAAGGGGAGAAGGAAGAAGAGGAAAACGTCCTTTTTTAAGATGATTTTGCACCTATAGTAGCTTACATTACTTAAACTATAAATGGAGAGAGTAAGAGGTTATTTATTGTGATCTAAAGGTATTGGGACTAGTCAGCCCGTTTTCTTGGGGTCTTGATTTCCTTTCCTTGTAAACTTGTGGATACGCCTGCGTTGACTTGGTATATTCAAGTAGTTTTCACGGTGTATCAGAGACTGGCTATAGAACCCTAAAATGTAGTGTGTTTTTTTCGACCTTTCCTCTTTCTATAGTGTTAGCTGAATATTATCGCTGATTATTTCTCAGCTGTTTTCCCTACCAAATTGAAGTTATTATCCTTAAGTCTTCTTTTTTAGAATATTTGGTGCACCTATAGTAGCTTTTACATTACCTTAGCTATTAAATAAAGATACGTAGGTTAATTTATTGTGATATGAACGGTATATTGTTGCTTTTGCGTTTTTCATAGTTTCTTCTAACTGTAAGCGTTAGTGTCTATACACCAGTAGTTTTTACTTATTAGTTCAGGATTGCTATAAAATCTCCATAAAATTGTAGAACTGTTTCAAGAGATATTAGCTATTTAATCGCAGGTAGTGAATTATTAACTCCGGTCGAGCTGTGCGTTCCCCATTGTAACAATGCATTGAAGTATAAATTGATCCTCTTTTTTTTTAGAATACTTTGCCCTATAAGTAGCTTACATTACATTAAGCTATTATAAAGAGTAGGAGGCTTATTTTGTAAATTTGTAGATTCTATATGACGGATATAATGTTTATAGGCTCGACTCGCTGTTTTTACACATCATAGCTTCTTTTTCTTGTAACTTGCGATTCCGAATCAGTACCGTGGAGATTTAGGTGTCTATGCTCAATACAAGTAGTTTACAGCTCGATTACTTTATCATATTGCTATAAACCCATAAAATGTAGTGTTTTTCAATGATATAGCTAGTTTATCAGTGTATTAGCTGTTTCCTACAAAATTGAGGTATCAAATCTATTTTTTTAGAATATTTTTGCAACCTATCAGTAGCTACAATTACATTAAGCTTTATTAATAGAAGAGTAGATGTTCGTTATATTGTGATATCGGTATATTCAAGCGTTTTTCATAGTTTTCTTCTTCTAAACGGTGAGCGTTAATTGTAGTATTATACAAGTAGTTGTTAATACGTGTATATATGTAAGGTGTGTGATCACTGACTTTAAGCTAGTTATCATTGATATTAGCTGTTTTCCTGTTGGTCTGATGTCCGGCCTCACATTCGTTATTCACCTCCTGTTGAGTATACAATAGCTCTTCAAGCTCTTTTTAGATAATTTGCACCTATTAAGTAGCTTATAGGTGCCCGTAGATCGGGCTCTGCTCATTAAGCTATTAATAGAAGAGAGGGAGGAAAATTTATTGTGATAAACGGTATATTGCAAGCGTTTTTTCCACCCTAGTTTTCTCCCTTGTAAACTGTAAGGCGTTAATTGGTTTATATATACACTTTTTTAAATAACTTAGCATATTGCTATAAACCCATAAATTTAGTGTTTTCAATGATATGAGCTATTATCGGTGATATATATTGTTTTTTTCCTACAGATTGAAGTATAAATCCTCTTTTTAGAATATTTGCACCTATAGAGTTGCTTACCATTACATTAGTCTATTAAATAAGAAGAGTAAGAAGGTTTATTTATTGATTAGTACGGTATATTGCCAGGCGTTTTTCCAGATAATTTTCTTCAACTGTAGCGTTATTTGTATCTATCACAAGTTAGTTTTACACTTGATTTATATTTCTATAAACCCCTAAAATGTAGTGTTTTGATGATGTTAGCGGTAGTTAGCATTGATATATCAGAAAAAGGTGCTTTTTCCCCCCTTTCCCCCTACAACATTGAAGTAGTCAAATCCGATCTTTTTTTTATAGAATATTTGTGTGCACCTATAAGTAGCTTACTTACATTAAGCGATTACTAGAAAATAAGGAGGCTCTTTATTGTGAAAACGGTAAGTTTCAAGCGTTTTTTTTTCATAGTTTCTCTTTGTAAACTGTCGCGTTATTGTTTATAGATACAATAGTTTTACTTATCATATTGGCATACACCCTATACTGTAGTGTTTTCAATGATATTAGAACCTAGTTATCAGTGAATATAGCTGTTTTCCTACAAATTGAGGTAAAAAATCTTTTTTTTAGATAAATTTGCACCTATCATATCTTACATTACATTAAGCTATTAAATAGAAGAGTACGAGTTATTTGATTGTGATATAACGGTATAGTGCAAAGCGTTTGTTCATAGTTTTCGTGTAAACTGTAGCGTTTTTTATTGTATATATACAAGTCGTTTTTACTTATCGATTGCATATAACCCCTAAAATGTTATGTTTCAATGTATTAAATATTTACAAAAAATCGGTGGATATATGAGCTGTTTTCCCTACCAATTGAAGTATACAAATCCTTTTTTTTTAGAATAACTATTGCACCTATAAGTACTTACTTACCTTATCCTAATAATGAGGTTAAAGAGGTTTTTTTATTGTGATATAGCGGTATATTGCAAGCGTTTTTTGCAATAGGTTCTTGTAAAATGTGGCGTCTATTGTACAAATATATACAATAGTTTTAAAAACTTATCAATTGCTATAAACCTATAAAATGTGTGTTTTCAATGAATATTGCTAATTTGTCCGGTGATTTATAGCTGTCTCCTACAAATTGAAGTATAAATCCTTTTTTTTTAGAATAATTTGCACCTTATAAGTACTTACTTACATTAAACTAATACATGTAACAGTAAGAGGTTATTTTTTATTGTGATATAGGGTATATAGCCCAAGCGTTTTTCTTTAGTTTCTTGTAAGCTGTAAGCGTTATTGTATATATACAAGTAGTTTTAACTTATCAATTTCTATAAACCCATAAAATTGTTGTGTTTTCAATGATATTAGCTATTTATTTTCAGTGATTACTAGCTGTTTTTCCTACAAATGGAAGTTAAACTTCTTCTTTTTTAGAATAATTTGGCACCTATAAGATTATGCTTACATTACATTAAGCTATTAAATAAAAGGAGTAAGGTTATTTATTGTGATATAAAGGTATATTTCTTGCGTTGTTTTTTTCATAGTTTCTTTAAACTGTAGCGTTATTTGTACACTAACACATAAACACAAGTAGTTTTTAACCTTATTATATTGCTATCAACCCATAAATGTAGTGTTTTCATTGATATTAACTATTTATCGGTGATATATAGCTGTTTCCTACAATTGAAGTATTAAAAATCCTCTTTTTTAAATAATTTGCAACCTATAGTAGCTTTAACTTACATTAAGCTCTTAATCTATGAGTAAGAGGTATTTCTTGTGGTATAACGGTATCTTGCCAGCGTTTTTTTCTAGTTTTCTTTGTAAACTGTAGCGTTATTGTCATATATACCAAGTAGTTTTCTTATCAGATTGCTATAAACTCCTAAAATGGCGTATTTTCCATGATTTAGCTATTTAAAAATCCGGTGTTCTAGCTGTTTTTTTACAATCTAGAAATTGAAGTATAATCCTCTTTTTTAGAATAATTTTTCAACCTATAAAGTATTCTTATCATGTGCATTAGAAGCTTTAAATAGAAGAGTACTCGGGTATTTATTGTGATATAACGGTATATTGCAAGCCGTTTTTTCATAGTTTCTTGTAAACTGTAGCGTTTAATTGTATCTATACAAGTAAGTTTACTTATCATATTGCCTATAAAACCCATAAATGTGTGTGTTTTCAATGATTTAGCTATTTATCGGTGAAATATAGCTGTTTTTCCCTACAAATTGAAATTAAAATCCTTTTTAAGACTAATTTTGCACCTATAGTAGCTTTACATAACATTAAGCTAGTAATAGAAGAGTGTTAGAGGTTATGATATTGTGATATCACGGTTGTATTGCAAGACGTTTTTCATAGTTTCTTCTAACTGTAAGCGTTATTGTATATATACAAGTAGTTTTACTTATTATCTTGCTATAACCCATAAAATGTAGTGTTTTGAAGGATTTTTAAGCTAGTTATCTAGTGGATTTATACTCTGTTTTCTACAATTGAAGTTAAAATCCTCTTTTTAAGAATAATTTGCACATATAATATCTTACATTTACATTAAGCTTTACTCTAGTAATAGAAGAGTAAATAGGTTATTTATTGGGATATTAACGTGTATATTGCAGCGTTTTTCATGTAGTTTCTTCATTCTTAACTGTACGTTATTGTATATATATACAATTAGTTTTTACTTATTATTTGCTATACCACCCATAAAATGTAGTGTTTTTCAATGATATTAGCTATTATCGGTGATATATAGCTTTTTTCCTACAAATTGAATTACAATGCTCTTTTTAGAAGAATTTGCACCTTTACGTTGCTTAACATTACAATTTAGCTATTAAATCGAAGAGTGAGGTTATTTATTGTGATATAACGGTATATTGCCAGCGTTTTTCATAGTTTCTTGTAAACTGTGCGTTTTGTATATAAGACCAGTTAGTGTTTACTTATCATATTGCTATTAAAACCCATAAAAGGTAGTGTTTTCAATGCTATTAGCTATTGATCGGGTGATATATAGCTTGTTTTCCTACACATGAAGTATAACAATCATTTTTTAGAATAATTTGGGCACCTCTAAGTAGCTTACTTACATTAAATTAATAAAATATAGGAAGAAGTAAGAGGTTATTTATTGTAATCTAAAGGTATATAGAGCAAGCGTTTTTTTTTTCATAGTTTCTTGTAAACTGCTGTAGCGTTATTGTCCTATATACAGTGTTTTACTTATCATTTGCATATAGACCCCGTATAATGTAGTGTTTTAAATGAATATTAGCTAGTTATCATGATATATAGCTTGTTTTTCCTAACAAATTGAGGTATAAAATCTTTTTTTTTAGAATAATTTGCCACCTATAGGTAGCTTACATTACATTAAGCTATTAAATAGAAGAGTAGGAGGTTTATTTATTTTGATATAACGGTAGATTGCGCGTTTTTTCATAGTTTCTTTGTAAACTGTAGCGTTATTGTATATTATAAATTAGTTTTACTTACAGATTGCTATAAACCCATAAAATGTAGTGTATTTTCAAATGATATTAAATATTTAAAGGTGATATATAGCTAGTTTTGTTCCTATAAATTGAAGTGATAACAATCCTTTTTTTTTAGAATAATTTTCACCTATAAGTAGCTTTACATTACATTTTCCTAATAAAATACAAGGAGTAAGAGGTTATTTATTGTGATATAACGTATATTTGCTGCGTTTTTTTTCATAGTTTCTTCGAACTGTAGCGTTTATTGTTATATACAAGTAGTTTACTATATTCATTTGCTATAAACCCTAAATGTAGTTTTTGAATGATTTTAGCTAGTTATCAGTGATATATGCTTTGTTTCCTACAATTGAAGTAAAAAATCCTCTTTTAGAATAATTTTGCACCCTATAAGTACTTCATTACTTAGCTATTAATAGAAAGTAAGAGGCTTTTTTATTGTGATATAACGGTATTAGGCACGCGTTTTTCATAGCTTCTTGTAAACCTGTAGCGTTTATTGTATATATACAAGTGAGTTTACTAATTATATTGCTATAAACCCATAAATGTAGGTTTTCAATGATTTTTACCTTAGTTATCAGTGTATATATATCTTTTTCCCTACAAATTGAGGTATAAATCCTCCTTATTTAGATAATTTGCCACCTATAAGTATGCTGTACATTAGATTAAGCTATTAATAGAAAGTAAGAGGTTATTATTGTGGTATAATGGGTATATTGCAGCGCGTTTTTTCATGTTTCTTCTAAACTGTAGCGTTTATTGTATATATACAATAGTTTTTAACTTATTATATTGCTATAAAACCCATAATTTAATGTAGTGTTTTCAATGATATTAGCTTTTATCGGTGATTATACAAAAGCTGTTTTGTCCTACACATTGAAGTATCCCGCCTTTTTTTTTAGGAATAATTTGCCCCTATAAGTAGCTTACATTACATTAAGCTAGTAAATATAAAGAGTAAGAGGTTATTTATTGTGATTATACGGTATATTGTAAGCGTTTGTCATAGTTCTTTGTAAACTGTAGCGTATTGTATATATTACAAGTAGTTTTACTTATTATATTGCCTATAAACCCATAAAATGTAGTGTTTTTCAATGATATAGCTAGTTATCAGTGATATAATAGCTGTTTGTCCTACAAATTGCAGTATAAAAATCCTCTTTTTAGAATCATTTGCACCTAAGAGCTTACATTACATTAAATTATTAAATAGAAGAGTAGAGTTTGTATTTATTGTGATATAACGGTATATTGCTTCCAGCGTTTTTCATAGTTTCTTGTAAAGACTGTGCGGAGTTATCTATTATACAGTAGTTTACTTATTATATTTGCTATAAAACCCTAAAAATGTAGTGTTTTCAATGATTTTAGCTAGTTGGATCCAGTGATTCTAGCTGGTTTCCTACAAATTGAACTATAAACTCCTCTTTTTTTAGAATATTTGCAACCTATAAGCTAGCTTACATTACCTTAAGCAATAAATGGAAGAGTAAAGGTTTTTATTGTGATATAAAGGTATAATAGGCAAGCGTTTTCTAGTTTCTTGTACACTGTAGCGTTTTATTGTCTATATACAAGTAGTTTAAACTTTTATCATATTCTAATAAACCATATAATGTAGTGTTTTTTTCAATGTATTAGCTAGTTATCAGTGACTATATAGCTGTTTTCCTCAAATTGGAGGTTAAATCTTTTTTTTGATAAGTTGCACCTATAAGTAGCTTACTTACATTAAGCTATTAAATGAAAGTAGAGGTTATTTATTTTTATATAACGGTATATTGCAAGTCTTTTTTCAATGTTTCTGTAAAACTGTAGCGTTATTGTATATATCAAGTAGTTTTACTATTCAGATTGCTTAAACCCATAAAATGTAGTGTTTTCCAATGATATTAAATATTTAAAGTTTGATATATACTGTTTTCCTATAAATTGAGTATACAATTCCTTTTTTTAGGTAATTTGCACCTATAAGTAGCTTACATTACTTTCCTAATAAATAAAGAGTAAGAGGTTATTTTTTGTGATTAGCGGTATATTGCAGGCGTTTGTCCTGTTTCTTGTAAAATGTAGCGTTATGGTATATTACAATAGTTTTACGTATCATAAATTAAGCTATAAACCTATAAAATGTAGTGTTTTCACTGATATTAGCTATTTGTCGTGTATATAGCTGTTTCCTACAATTGATGATAAAATCCTCTTTTTAGAATATTTGCACCTATAAAGTAGCTTCCATTACAATTAAGCTAATAATTGGAAGAGTAAGCAGGTTATTTATTGTGATATACTCCGGTATTTGCTTGCGTTTTTTTTCATAAGTTTTATTCTAACACTGTAGCGTTATACTATATTCAAGTAGTTTTTACTTATCAAGATTGCTAGAACCCATAAAATGTAGTGTTTTTGAATGATTTTCGCTAGTTATCAGTGATTATAGCTGTTTTCCCTACAAATTGAAGTAAAAAAAGCCTCTTTTTAGAATAATTGCACCTATAGTAGCTTACATATACATTACGCTATTAATAGAAGAGTAAGAGGTTATTTTATTGTGATATAACGGTATATTGAAAGCGGTTTTTCATAGCTTCTTGTAAACTGTAGCGTTTTGTAATATAACATTAGTTTTCTAATTATTTTGCTATAAACCCATAAAAGGTAGTGTTTCCATGATTTTACCTAGTTAGCAGTGTGTTATTTTCTTTTTTCCTACAAATTGAGGTATAAATCCTCTTTTTAGAAGTAATTTTGTACCTATAAGTAGCTTACATTACACATTAAGCTATTAAATAGAAGGTTTAGGTTATTTATTGTGGTAGTAACGGGTATATTGGGCAAGCGTTTTTTCCATAGTTTCTTCTACTGGTACAGCGTTTATTTATCTATATACAAGTAGTTTTTACTTATTATTATTGCATAAACCATAAAATTTAGTGTTTTAAAATGCTATTAGCTATTTATCGGTGATTATATAGGCGTGTTTTCCTACAATTGCACGTATCCCAATCCTTTTTTTAGAATAATTTTGCCCCCTATAAGTAGCTTGCATTACACTTGAAGCTAGTAAATAGAAGAGTAAGAGGTTATTTATTGTGATATACGTATATTGCCAGCGTTTTTCATAGTTTCACTTAAAATGTAGCGTTATCTATATTATAACAAGTAGTTTTTTTACCCTTATTACTATTGCTATAAACCCATACAATGTTAGTGTTTTTCATGATTTTAGCTAGTTAATCGTGATATTAGCTGTTTTCCTACAAATTGAAGTATAGAAATCCTCTTTTGTTAGAATGAATTTGGCCCTATAAGTAGCGTGCTACAATTGCATTAAGCTATTAAATAGAAGAGTAAAAAACTTTAGGAATTGTCTTGTGAATAACGTTATTTGCAAGCGTTTTTCATAGTTTTCTATTAAACGGTAGGTTCTTGTATATATACAAGTCCTGTTTACTTATCATATTGCTTAAACCCATAAAATGTATGTTTTCAATGATATTAGCGTATTTACGGTGATATATAGCTGTTTTCCTACAATTGAAGTATAAAAATAATCCTCTTTTTAGAATAATTTGCACCTATAAAGTAGCTTACATTACTTAAGCTATTAAATAGAAGATTAAGAGGTTATTTATTGTGATAAACGGTATATGCAAGCGTTTTTCATAGCTTCTTGTAAACTGTAGCGTTATTGTATATATAAAGTAGTTTTACTGATTATATTGCATAAACCGATAACAAGTAGTGTTTCAATGATTTTACTAGTTATCAGTGTTAATATCTGTTTTCCTACAAATTGAGGTATAAATCCTCTTTTTAGAAAATTTGCACCTATAAGTAGCTTACATTACATTAAGCTATTAAATAGAAGAGTAAGAGGTTATTTATTGTGATATAACGGAATATTGCCAGCGTTTTTCATAGTTTCTTGTAAACTGTAGCGTTATTGTATATATACAAGTAGTTTTACTTATCATATTGCTATAAACCCATAAAATGTAGTGTTTTCAATGATATTAGCTATTTATCGGTGATATATAGCTGTTTTCCTACAAATTGAAGTATAAAATCCTCTTTTTAGAATAATTTGCACCTATAAGTTGCTTACATTACTTAAGCTATTAAATAAAAGTAAGAGGTTATTTATTGTGATATAACGGTTTATTGCAAGCGTTTTTCATAGTTTCTTCTAAACTGTAGCGTTATTGTATATATACAAGTAGTTTTACTTATTATATTGCTATAAACCCATAAAATGTAGTGTTGTCAATGATATTAGCTATTTATCGGTGATATATAGCTGTTTTCCTACAATTTGAAGTATCCCATCCTTTTTTTAGAATAATTTGCCCCTATAAGTAGCTTACATTACATTAAGCTAGTAAATAGAAGAGTAAGATGATATTTATTGTGATATAACGGTATATTGCAAGCGTTTTTCATAGTTTCTTGTAAACTGTAGCGTTATTGTATATATATACAAGTAGTTTTACTTATCATATTGCTATAAACCCATAAAATGTAGTGTTTTCAATGATATTAGCTATTTATCGGTGATATATAGCTGTTTTCCTACAAATTGAGGTATAAAATCCTCTTTTTAGAATAATTTGCACCTATAAGTTGCTTACATTACATTAAGCTATTAAATAGAAGAGTAAGAGGTTATTTATTGTGATATAACGGTATATTGCCAGCGTTTGTCATAGTTTCTTGTAAAATGTAGCGTTATTGTATATATACAAGTAGTTTTACTTACCAGATTGCTATAAACCCATAAAATGTAGTGTTTTCAATTATATTAGCTATTTATCGGTGATATATAGCTGTTTTCCTATAAATTGAAGTATAAAATCCTCTTTTTAGAATAATTTGCACATATAAGTAGCTTACATTACATTAAGCTATTAAATAGAAGAGTAAGAGGTTATTTATTGTGGTATAACGGTATATTTGCAAGCGTTTTTCATAGTTTCATGTAACTGTAGCGTTATTGTATATATACAAGTAGTTTTACTTATCATATTTCTATAAACCCATAAAAAAGTAGTGTTTTCAAAGATATTAGCTATTTATCGGTGATATATAGCTGTTTCCTAAAAATTGAAGTATAAAATCCTCTTTTTTGAATAATTTGCACCTATAAGTAGCTTACAATACATTAAGCTATTAAATAGCAGAGTAAGAGGTTATTTATTGTGATATAACGGTATATTGCTAGCGTTTTTCATAGTTTCTTGTAAACTGTAGCGTTATTGTATATATACAAGTAGTTTTACTTATTATATGCTAATAACCCATAAAATGTAGTGTTTTCAATGATATTAGCTTATTATCGTGATATATAGCTGTTTTCCTACAAATTGAAGTATAAAATCCTCTTTTTAGAATAATTTGCACCTATAAGTAGCTTACATTACATTAAGCTATTAATAGAAGAGTAAGGGTATTTATTGTGATATAACGGTATATTGCAAGCGTTTTTCATAGTTTCTTCTAAACTGTAGCGTTATTGTATATATACAGTAGTTTTACTTATATATTGCTATAAACCATAAAATGTAGTGTTTTCAATGATTTAGCTATTATCGTGATATATAGCGTTTTCCTACAATTGAATATAAAATCCTTTTTAGAATAATTTGCACCTATAAGTAGCTTACATTACATTAGCTATTAAATAAAAAGTAAGAGGTTATTTATTGTGATATAACGGTATATGCGCGTTTTCATAGTTTCTTTAAACTGTAGCGTTATTGTATATATACAAGTAGTTTTACTTATTATATTGCCAATAAACCATAAAATGTAGTGTTTCAATGATATAGCTATTTATCGGTGATATATAGCTGTTTTCCTACAAATGAAGTATAAAATCCTCTTTTTAGAATAATTTGCACCTTAAGTAGCTACATACATTAAGCTATTAAATAGAAGAGTTAGGATTATTGTGATATAACGTTATTGCAAGCGTTTTTCATAGTTTCTTTAAACTGTAGCGTTATTGTTATATACAAGTAGTTTACTTATATATTGCTATAAACCATAAATGTAGTGTTTTAATGATTTAGTATTATCGTGATATATAGCTGTTTCCTACAAATTGAATATAAAAATCCTTTTTAGAATAATTGCACCTATAAGTAGCTTACATTACATTAAGCTATAATAGAAAGTAAAGGTTATTATTGTGAATATAACGGTATTTGAATGGTTTTCATAGTTAACATTCTACAACTGTCGCGTTTTTTTTTTTTTGTAATATACAAAAAAGTAGTTTTACATTATTATATTGCTATAACCCAAAAAAAAATGTAGTGTTGTTCCAATGATATTAGCTATTTTATCGTGATTATATAGCTTTTTTTTTTTTTT
>JACEEZ010012318.1:0-23727 GCA_016584305.1 Chionoecetes opilio | reverse complement strand
CCCCCAACCCAAAGGCCCCTTACCCCCTTTTGGCCGGAAAGGGCCGCGCCGGTTTGTCCCTTTAGGTTAGCCGAAGTCCACGTTTTAAAAGAATCGGCGATTGTATGTATCAAAAAAACGAAATATGTCAATGGAAAGCTAATTAAATTTGCTTGTATTGATATCTGCCATCTTATAAGCTGTCCCACAAGTTATACATGACGACGAGTTTTAAGTGAATGTTAAGTTCATCATATTTCTTCAAGTCTATAATGACCTTTATTTAATGGTTTTACTATGTTTTATGTGATAATCTTTTAGAACAAACATTTCCGAAGATAACAGTCTATCCTTTATACATGTATAACATGATATACTGGGGGGGTTTTATGCCTTGAGAACTTCCCCCGGGTCTTGGGTGAACGAGGAGGCCCTTGGCACCAAGATGGCGCACAGTAGCGTTTAACATAGGGCCTATGAATGACGTTACCTCTTTATAGGGGTTACCCTACGGCCAACCCCCGCGGACCCTAGGCGAGGAACAAAAAAAAGCGAAATATACGGATTAGTTTAGTTTAATATCAAATGTATTACGTTTCTATGACGTGAAAGCTAGAGAACGAAAAAATTTAATGGTAGACTACATAAATTTGTTCGCAACTTATATTGTTATTTTAAGATGATAGATACAGTACTCTATTTTCGATCACTCTCCTCTCCCCAATCTCTATATTGATGCCTTGATAGTGAGGGTTAGGCACCTACTATAGCACACTAAATTCAAATATCGGCGTATTTTGTGCGGGCTAGGAAAGAGTAACATTTTACACTTTGTAGCTCGATCCTCCTACTTTTTTTTACTCTTTTGAGTGCACAACTGCTTGTTACAAGTTACTACTCGGCAGTCAGAAAGTGAAATTTTTAACTTTTGGGTGTGGGTGGAGCCTTCAAGGTCCTAGCGAATCAGAATGGGCGTACCATATACATTCTTTTCTGACATGACCCCGTAAATGTTTATGTTTTCCATTAATTCTCATCATATTCCCGTATTCATAGGATGAAGGGCCATATGCAAATAATTTCTGTTTTCAATTGGGTGTAGTTATGATACTCTGATGGCATGTATAGTAGGGTACGCCGTATAACAAAAATTATTTTTCTCAACTTTGGCATGCCAATTTCCTATGTAAAATGGAATTCTAAGACGATTTATCTTATTATATTTTTGCATTTGAACAATTCTTACTATGCAAAATCGCACTTTTATATTGCACCCTTATCGAATAATGCTTAAATGAGTCCCGCAGTGTCCGGTTGGTCCTGTGTATTGCATCATGCACCAATATGAGCTCCAAATGACTAGCGGGGTTTTAAGCTCTTTCTGATTCAGTTGGTTCATCAGGCACTACATCACAGTGTCACACCCTCTACTTTGGGCCTAAAAACGTGTCCATCATGTCCTTCTTAGACCTGAAGCAGGGATGGTCTCCCGGTGGGGGGCCCGAGCCCGGATGAACCCCGTCTCTGGGCCTGCTGCCCCCCACTGCTGCCGCAGCTACTGTCACCTGCTTCACGACTCTTTCGGTGTTTCTGAGTGTGGATAGAGAACTCCGGAGCCTCGTACGGCTTGACCAGGATCCCTGGATCTAATCCCCGGACAGTAAAACAGGTCAATCCCGGCTCGTGCACCTGGCCGGGGCCTGCCAGCTGATCAGTGTCTGCAAGTGGTGGGCTGACAAGTTCAGCTTGGGTGTGATGCGAGGTCTTACACTGGTGCCCCCTTTAACTCCTCGCCAGCCCTCAGCTTCAAAATCTGGGTCACGGCAAAACCTGCGGTCGTCCTCACTCTGACTCGCCATCAGCGAGAGGAGGACACATTCTGAGTGTGCGAACCATGCTCCTTTTCCGCACGTAGAAGGTCACAGCTGTTTGGACCTTCTTGGGCTGCGACCTCATCACTCTGAGCTGCGTGAGGATGTGCTTGGGGCCGTCCTCTAGTCTGTGGTGAACCTTGATGTCGTAAGGAAAGTTTGAAGTACACCTGCAGGCAGTACTTGACTAGGTTTTCCCAGGGTGTTCAGTTCTTTGCCAGTCAGTCCATGCTTTCTGGTCCACATGTACACGAGCGGACTGGGCTGTGGTGAGCCATCTGGAGTGGGACACTTGCCACATTGATCTCCTGCAGCTCGGACGGGAGAACGCCCCGGATCACAGCCTGGACCAGCTGGTAGGAGACCTTTGCTGGTCAGGTGGACATGTTGACCAGGATATACTCCCGGTATCTCCGTGAGATCTTCACCGCCTGGCACTCCTCTGAACTCTGCTTTTGTACTGCATCTCATTCACGCTGGACAGCAGACCTGCACACTGGACCCGTGAAGCCAGTGTCAGATGAGGTAGGCCTGTCGATGCTGGTGATAAGGTGGCGCAGGGGCAACTCGTTTGTGTGCAACACACATATACTCCATAAGAGCTTGCGTCCCAGCATCTTCTCCAAATGGGCGTGAGTACCACCCTTCCACCCCGTGTTGGCCTAGTTGAGTCACCTTGCAGTACGATCGGAGTGAGTCGGTGGAGTCGTATGTCACCAGCAGATCATAGAGAGCCTGAGCCACCTTGAACGCAGGCTTCTCAGGTGGCACCGGGTCCTCTGGTACAAAGTGCCAAAGGTACCTTCTAGATGGCTCCTCTGTCACTGACAGATGCTCCTCCCTGATCAACCTTGGGTGCAGTTTCCCATAGCTGTCGGGCACCATCGCCCTGGTCTTGTCCTTTCTCCCATCGTAACCCAATCCAACTATTTTGGTACCCTGGTTAGGGTACGCCGTATAACAAAAATTCTTTTTCTCAACTTTGGCATGCCAATTTCCTATGTAAAATGGAATTCTAAGACGATTTTTTCTGTTTCCATTTCTGAATATGAGCAATTCTTACTATGCAAAAACGCACTTTAAGCTATGTTTTGCATATATATATATATATATATATATATATATATATATATATATATATATATATATATAATATATAAAAGTCCATTTTTGCATAGCAAGAAGTGCTCAAAACCAAAACGTTGAAGAGGGCAAACCACCCTTAAAATTCAATTTTACATAAGAAACACCCTGCCAAATTCGAAATAATCTATATTTCACTTTCATTGGACCTTTCGGGGTACCCTAATTGTATAGCCTACCTCCTAAAATATGGAAGTAGGAGCTCATGAATAATTAAATCCTGCAAGGCGACATCTGAAATTTGTCTTCATACTCGTCATGCATAGATACCGTTTGAATCTCCGTTGCTGTTCGTTTGGCTAGAGCTGTTGTCGTGATTTTGCGCCCTGTTGCTCGTGATTGCAGTGATTAACCGGAGTGGTTGAGGGGGGTTTACCCGAAGGAGAAAACGAGCATCTCCGTAGGGGTTTATTATAGAGAACAGAGATATGCGGGACCACCCGGCGAGGGAAAACCCGGTCTTGAAGGTCTGACCGGGGGGCAACGACTGGCGTTACATGGAGCGGCCTCGCAGGGCGCGCTGTTGTCATGTGCCAATTACAGTGTTTGCCCAAAATAGCAATGTATGTGTAGGAATTATTAAGAGGGCATGAATATTATGTAGGTGTGACTTGTCTGGTTATAGTCGCATATCCACAAGAGCGTCAAAACTTTTGTATTTTTTGCTAGAGTATAATCAAATGCTTAAATATATTCATGAGTGATATTACAATTGCAATATAAATGTAATATATTTGGTATATTGTCATATCACACAAAAAGAGTCTTTTAGAAGCCCTATCGCAGGGCATGAAGACGAACATTTCCTCAGTTCTCTTTCCACTCCAACACGGTATGGAGCCTCTCCAGACTTAACCACGACCACGTGCCTACCTAAGTCAAGATTCACGAGAAATAGGAGGAGGCTGCGGCGTTCCACAGCCACATATTATTATGTGACGGTGACATATATCGTGGCAGCTATCCACCACACTCGATAAATATCGAGATGAAGGAGGCATGCATTATACTACGTTAAATATTAAATACTAAATACTTGGGAGAAAATGTATTTAAATACTATATACTAAATACATTTACGAATGTATTCAAATACTAAATACTAAATGCATCAATTGTATTTAAATACATATGTAAATACATTTTAAATACACACAAATGTTAAAGGCCTCTTCCATTTGTGCCCAAGTTCCAGGGCAGACATTCAGAGAGAGTCAAAGGGCACGGTGTTTAGCTTAACTAACTTCCTCTATTTGTACGACCTGGAGCTCGCGGGATTCGGTACGAGATATGGGAGTGGCGCTTTCGGTGTCACTATGGGCTTCGATAGCTGATTGGCTGAGCGAGTACAATGACGTCACAGCCTCGCCAGCGAATCACATAGTATTTCTCAAAAAGTTTCAGCCAATCACAAGGCTTCCACGCTCTCAGCTGTGTTTATAAACAAATTTATCATCCACACCAAAATGCTCCACCCTTCTTCCTCCTCCTCCTCCTCCACCTCCTAGCTTCTCCTTCTCCTTCTCCTCCTCCTCTTCCTCTCCTAACCTTTCTTATAGCAGTTGGTAGTAGTTGTAGTAGTAGCAGCAGTAATAGTAGTAGTAGTAGCAGCAGAAAATTAAAATATAAGCCGTGGTTTTGTCGTCCAAAGGGCATTGTTTTTGGCACAAAAGACCACTCCAATAACACTTGCTGAAATGTGTGTTATACTGCTTTGTGATATTTTTTGCAATTTTTTGGACTGATTATAATTAAAAAACTGGTTAACAAAATCAAACTTTTTTTTCACATCACAGACATAAATAAGTTTTTTCTGAACGTATTTTTGATGTTGATTCCAATCTGGTTACAGTTATTTTCTAGCACGTATAGTTTTTGATTTATTTTATTTTTATTTTATGAAAATCTTCGTAATTTTATGAAAAATCTAGGGGGGTAATAAATAAATTTCATGCAAATAATTTACTTGTAAGAACTAAAATATACTTTCATACACTAAATTAATACAACGCAAGGGAATGTAAGCAACAAATTTACATCATCAAAGGTCATTGAACATATTTGTAAAGTAAGAATATACACAGTACAAGATCTTAAAAGCGTTGAGAGTACGCTTTTCTTTTAAATTTTTGGTCTGGATTTTCACGATACAACATCCAAAAAATGGTCAGCCATCATGCTTTCTTTCCCAAAAAATCCTTGGTAGCAAACTTCCATAGTCTGAATGTCTTGGCAAAGCGTTCCCCTTGCTCGTCACTCACTACGCCAAGGTTTTCGGGAAAGAAATCTAAATGGGAATGCAGGAAGTGCATTTTTAAGACTTCGACACTCCTTTTCTTTATAAGCACGAGGAGTTTTCAACACCATCCTTATATGCATGAGACTTGTTATTCCCCGGAAAGTTTGCGCTATCCATTTGAAAGGATATTTTGAAAGCTTGAAAGCCAAGCTTTCAATTCCAGGGACTGAGGGCCCGTTGAAATTCCAATCCATTAAAACCTCCCTGATTTGTGGCCCAACAAAAAAATGCCCCCCTTCAATTTGCTGCCACAACTTTCGGAAATTTCTTTAGAAAGGTATTGGAACCCTTGTGAATTGACTTTACCCATTGCTTTAAAAAAAATTCTTCATTAAACCAAGTTTAATGTGGAGAGGTGGTAGGAAGATTTTTTGGGGATCAACTAAAGGGACAGACTGGGACACTGCTTGTTCCTGGGACATATGTGGCCCTTGTGGCCAGTCACGTTTGTTGTAGTGTTCCGTTGTGGCACGACTGTCCCACAGGCAAAGGAAACAACAATATTTTGTAAATCTGTTTGCATATCCATTAACATACCTATAACTTTAAGATCTCCGCAAAGGTTCATTGATGACTGTCGTATTGGATTGCTTAAGTAGTATACATATTGTCATATGTCTCTTTTAGATGGGCAGAATGGGCAATAGGGATGGATGGCTTTACATTTCCATTATGCAAAAGACGGCTTCAGGCTTCTCTGCGATGAATCAATGAAGAGAAAGGCGCCAGTAGATGCCACATACGTCTGAGACAAGTCTGTGAATAGTCCATGTATATCATGGCAATAACAGAGAGGACCCTCTACTGTAAAGAATGTTGCTAAATTAAAAGTTCGCTTTCGGTAGTAACTGACACATTTTTTTCAAGTAAATTTTTCTTCTGTAGTCTTGAGGCTAGAAGCTCTGCTTTCCTTTAGACAGTGACAAGTCTCTAACAAGATCATTCAAATGTCCTTGGGTGAATGCTTTGGCTCGAAATTTTTTACCTTCCGATGTGTAATCTGGAAACTGCAGACGGTCCGGGAACGCCAACCCAAATTTCACCTTCATCACCATCCATGTCATCTTCGATAGAATCTACACCATCATCTGGGGGAATTGGAATGGGCAATTTTTCACCATGTTGCACTGGTCTACGTGCTGAATCCCTGGTTTGGGTAAACAATCTTGTTTTTGTTCTTTGTAGAAAAACCCTATTATGTTTACACTACCAAAAATAAACAGTCTTTATGATTTATCTCTCGACTCCTCCATATCATGGGTATGGCAAACGGCATTGAAGCTTTCTTTTTTTTCACCCAAACGCGTAATCCGTTTGAAAACAAGAAGAACAAATTTGATGTGGCGCCCATTGCTTATCTTGGTCACCTAGGTGGCAATCAAAGTTAGCTTGTATATTTTCTTAAGGTCGGTTGTAATAGTTTTTCGTTGTAGTTTAGTTGTGAAATTTCCACATACATAACAAAACTTGTCTGGGTGATTCTTTCATTCTCGAGGCATGCTGATTGATTGAGCAAATGATTCGAAACGAATTAACATCAGCACAGCACTTCACACGACAGTAGCCAGAGGCAGAATGTGCACGTGTTCTCAGAGACGGGAGGTATCAATTGCACATGTTGCCAGACGTACATAAGATGCCTGAAATAAAAAGAGAAATAAACAGATAAAAAAAATAGATAAATTAAAAACATAGACCAGAATAGATAAGACTAGACAAGATAAACCCTATCAAATATTAAACATTATAACTTTTGCCCAATATTACCCGTAAAACTAAGAAATACATAAGATAAACCCCAAAAAAATGTTGAAAAAAGTAGTACTTTGTCTATATAAAATGGTTAAATCTGTGTATTTACCCTATATGCCTTCATAATAAAAACTATACGTGCTAGAGAAAATCCAATTGCAGTTTGGAATCAGCGTCCAAAAATGCTATCCAAAACCACACAAAAAATTATCTCTGATGAAAAAACTTTGTTGGCCAGTATTATTATTTCAGCCCCTACCAAGCTTGTTGTGTTGTCGCAGAAAACCAATCCGTTTTCAATAAAGGAAAAAACGGTTTTCGTACCAAGACAATGCTTGGACGACAAAAACACGGGTTATATTTTATTACTGCTGCTACTACTAATACTATTACTGCTGCTACTACTACAAAATACTACCAACTGCTATAAGAAAAGGTTAGGAGGAGGAAGAGGAGGAGGAGAAGGAGAAGGAGAAAAGGAAGGAAAGGAAAGGAAGGAGAAGGAATATATGTACTTGTTGGCGGAGCCTGTGGTGCTGTATGGTTGTGAGTCATGGGGAGATGCACCGTTGGGTGGGCCCGCCTGTTGCCCATTTTAAATGCCTGTCAGTCTGAGTCGAANCCGGAAGGTATTGGATTGCTTAGTAGTATATCCATTTGTATATGTTCTTTAGATGGGCAGAATGGGCAATGGGATGGATGGCTTTACATTTCCATTATGCAAAAGAACGGCTTCAGGCTTCTCTGCGATGAATCAATGAAGAGACGCCAGTCAGATGCCACATACGTCTGAGACAAGTCTGTGAATAGTCCATGTATATCATGGCAATAACAGAGAGGACCATCTACTGTAAAGAATGTTGCTAAATTAAAGTTCCGCTTTCGGTAGTAACTGACACATTTTTTTCAAGTAAATTGTTCTCCTGTAGTCTTGAGGCTAGAAGCTCTGCTTTCTCTTTAGACAGTGACAAGTCTCTAACAAGATCATTCAAATGTCCTTGGGTGAATAGCTTTGGCTCGAAATTTCTACCTTCCGATGTGTAATCTGGATCTGCAGACGGTCCGGGAACGCCACCAATTGCACCTTCATCACCATCCATGTCATCTTCGATAGAATCTACACCATCATCTGGGGGAATTGGAATGGGCAATTCTTCACCATGTTGCACTGGTCTACGTGCTGAATCCATGGTTGGATAACAATCTGTTTTTGTTCTTTGTAGAAAACCCTATTATGTTTACACTACAAAAATAACAGTCTTCATGATGATCTCTCGACTCCCTCCATATCATGGGTATGGCAAACGGCATTGAAG
This sequence comes from Chionoecetes opilio, assembly GCA_016584305.1. Taxonomy (NCBI): domain Eukaryota; kingdom Metazoa; phylum Arthropoda; class Malacostraca; order Decapoda; family Majidae; genus Chionoecetes; species Chionoecetes opilio. The sequence continues at coordinate 15,367 of JACEEZ010012318.1, read as the reverse complement.
CTTTCTTTTTGTTCACCCAATCGCGTAATCCGTTTGAACAAGAAGAACAAATTTGATGTGGCGCCCATTGCTTATCTTGGTCACCTAGGTGGCAATCAAAGTATAGCTTGTATATTTTCTTAAGGTCGGTTGTAATAGTTCTTCGTTGTAGTTTAGTTGTGAAATTACCACATACATAACAAAACTTGTCTGGGTGATTCTTACATTCTCGAGGCATGCTGATTGATTTGAGCAAATGATTCGAAACGAATTAACATCAGCACAGCACTTCACACGACAGTAGCCAGAGGCAGAATGTGCACGCTGTTCTCAGAGACGGGAGGTATCAATTGCACATGTTGCCAGACGTACGATAAGATGCCTGAAATAAATAGAGAAATAAACAGATAAAATAAATAGATAAATTAATACATAGACCAGAATAGATAAGACTAGACAAGATAAACCCTATCAAATATTTAAACATTATAACTTTTGCCCATATATTACCCGTAAAACTAAGAAATACATAAGATAAACCCAATAAAATGTTGAAAAAAGTAGTACTTTGTCTATATAAAATGGTTAAATCTGTGTATTTACATATATGCCTTCATAATAAAAACTATACGTGCTAGAGAAAATCCAATTGCAGTTTTGGAATCAGCGTCAAAAATGCTATCCAAGCCACACAAAATTATCTCTGATGAAAAAACTTTGTTGGCCAGTATTATTATTTCAGCCCCTACCAAGCTTGTTGTGTTGTCGCAGAAACCAATCCGTTTTCAATAAAGAAAAAACGGTCTTCGTACCAAGACAATGCTTGGACGACAAAAACACGGCTTATATTTTATTACTGCTGCTACTACTACTACTATTACTGCTGCTACTACTACAACTACTACCAACTGCTATAAGAAAAGGTTAGGAGGAGGAAGAGGAGGAGGAGAAGGAGAAGGAGAAAGGAAGGAAAGGAAAGGAAGGAGAAGGAATATATGTACCTGTGTCTGTCGCGGAGCCGTGTGGTGCTGTATGGTGTGGTGAGTCATGGTGAGATGCCACCGTTTGCCACTCGGCCCATCACCCCATAACAAACTCATCACGAGCGCATGGCGCATTGTAATATGGCCTAATTTCATTTGTATACTTGCCCTGTTCAGTTCTTGAGTCAGAAAACATCATATATACTCAATTTATGAGTATTTTTATGTATATTGCGTGCTCTACGCCACCCCTTAGGCAGTCTTTAAGTTTAAAGGCCGCTAACGTCTTTAAGTACGTCACAATCTGCCCGCAGAATGCCAAAAGTTGCCCAAAACAGCTGATGGAAGTCGCTAGGTCGTGAAGCATGGACGTTAGCCTCTCTGAATGTAGCCCCTGGCAGGACCGGTATTACCAAAGAGATCATAGTTAAGAACGTTTATCATAGCTGGACAAAATGTCCCATTTTAGTCACAACTGTCTGGCGGATATCATAAATTGTGGGGGGACTATCACAAACCGCGCGGGAGGCTAAGAGTGGGTTCACCGAGTTCTAGCGCGACTATGATAGCGGCCCCGCGACTATGATAAACTTTTCAGCTGTTAAAAGGGCCGAGACACAATAACAGCCTCAGTGAAGGAATATTCGCCTACATAGGGATGTGTTGAGTGAGCTGAGTGATGCACAGCTGATTAGGAAATACCGAGTAGACCGTGTGAGGGCATATTGTTCCTCACCAACTTTGTACAAACAGCTTTTAGATCGAAAATATCGCCATCTGGCAACTCTGTTCCGTGTTTTCACAGATACTGCTCAATGGTACATCTATATGCCTTATTTTCGGGAATAAATTACTACATTACTCTCTGTGTCACCGCCCTAAACATGTTATAAACTTAAGGGAAGAAGTATCAATCCATAAAATGTGGTCAAAGGATGAATTTACTGATTATATAACCATTTTAAAGAAACAATGACGCTATATTTAGCAGACGCCTATGATAGAAAATTGTGCTAGATTCCAAACTTATGATATGAATTTATGATAAGCGTATGATAAAAAATTATGATATTGAAGAGTAATGATACATTTCTCTCATAGCTATGATTAAGTTTTGGTAATACCGGTCCAGGAACCAGTTCTTTCAGTTCAGGGTTGGGTTCAGTTCCTGGTTCTGGGTTCGCGTGTCACAAATGGAACGCCCGTTTTTTTGTTTACAAACAAACTCAGCTGGCGAGGCAAGAGAGAGAGAGAGAGAGAGAGAGAGAGAGAGAGAGAGAGAGAGAGAGAGAGAGAGAGAGAGAGAGCGAGAGCGAGAGCGAGAGCGAGAGCGAGAGCGAGAGCGACATTAAAAGTGGTAACTCAGCTATGATGTGAAGGGATCATATCAAGTTTAAGATCGCGGGAACGCATTCCTCCACCAGTGCCCCATGTAGGCCTGTCTGACATCCTCTCCGACTCGTGCATGCGGAAAACCCTTCACGATAAGAGAAATAGGGCCCAAGGCGGTCATTGTTTGTTATGAACTGAAAACTCTACCCAGGCTACCGACGTCCCAATGTGGGTAGAGAAAGTTCAAGGGTTTTGCTGCGTCACTACGCGCGTCGCCTCGGACCCAGGTTTTCGTGCGCAAATGGAACGCCTGAATTCTTGGGTTCCGTGAACTGGTTCCTGAAATGTCGCAAATGGAAGAGGCCTTATCATGTCCGAAAAAAAATGGATTTCCTTAGGATTTCCTTAGATTTTGGGTTTCCTTAGGAATTTCCTTCTCAGGCCTAAATTTCCTAAAAATAAGGAAATCTCATTGCAAGTGGAAACACTGGTTCACTGTAAGATCAGGATTGCCAGAGAGTTGGGGGGGTTTATGGCCAAATTAACTGATAAAAAAATATTTACATTTTTATATTAGGTATGAATATTTAAATAGGTGCCTTGCACTGACGTCACGATCTAGCGGCTTCAAGCCAAATGCCGTCCGTCGGAGCTAGGTGGAGGACCAACAAACTCCACTTGCCGCCCATGTTTGCCAGCTTATGGTAATTTTCCCCTACCAAATATATGTTTATCAGTATAAAAGATATACTGTTATCTTCGGAAATTTTTGTTCTATAATATTATCAAATAAAAAACCGTAAAACACTAAAGAAAGGCCATTATGAGACTCTCAAGAAATATGCATGAACTTAAAATTCACTTAAACTCTTCGCCATTTAATATTTTGCAAGAAAACTTTTTACATGGAGAATATCAATAGAAGCGGAATTTCATTATCTTTCCATTGATATATTTCGTTTTCTGATAAATGAATTAAAAGTATGCATAAATTAGCGTTAACTAAATAAATAACATCATGAAATCGGGTAATTTTTCCCGATTGATGTTATTTATTTTATTAACCCACTGGATCCCAGCGACGCACGTGACTGGGGTCCAGCGGGTTAATAAAATAAATAACATCATCAATCGTGAAAAATTACCCGATTTCATGATGTTATTTATTTAGTTAACGCTAATTTATGCATGCTGCTAATTCATTTATCAGAAAACGAAATATATCAATGGAAAGATAATGAAATTCCGCTTTTATTGATATTCTCCATGTAAAAAGTTTTCTCGCAAAATATTAAATGGCGAAGAGTTTAAGTGAATTTTAAGTTCACGCATATTTCTTGTGAGTCTCATAATGGCATTTCTTTAGTGTGTTTTACGGTTTTGTATTTGATAATATTATAGAACAAACATTTCCGAAGATAACAGTATATCGTTTATACTGATTAACATATATTTGTTAGGGGAAAATTACCATAAGCTGGCAAACACGGGCGGCAAGTGGAGTTTGTTGGTCCTCCACACTCGCATCTCCCGCGCCTGTCGCAGCCACAACAAGGGCTGTGACGTCACGTGCAAGGCACCTATACATTGTATTTAAATACTCATAAAAGTATTTAAATACTGTATTTAATTAAATACATGACAACCAATGTATTTGTAAATACATTTCTAAATACACAAATGTATTTAAATACATATGGTACTATGGCAAAGCATAATAAAGGGGAGGGGTTACAGAGAAAGTGAAACGGTGAGGGAAGGGTAAAGGAACGGAACGTTATAGCAGTATGGTTAGATAAGAGGAAGGATGTGTATTTGTTGGGGGAAGGATATCAGAAATTGGGAATTGGGACAGAGGGGTGAGTAAAGAAAGTTTCTTGGAAGCAGATATCATGAGGCTTATAACAAGAAAGCAGGAGACAAAGGTCTTGTCTGTGGGAGCGGAAGTCGTGAATGTTCCAATGAAGAACAGGCAGAGTGTAGAGGTCAGCGGGTGATGATAGATGACGGGGCGGACGAGCCGACTGACGAACAGGTGTTAGCGGAACCTGAGGATCAGGAGGACCTGGCACTTCTCCAAAACATGAATTGGTAAGTTAGGGAAGCTATAATGTTTGTGTGGGAATCACAATAAGGGTACTTTCGAGAAAATCCTATGGTTAGTTTCGGAGTACTAGCCAAGCGTCTTTACTCGGAAACCACATACTAACATTATAGCATAGAGTTGGAAAATATGCGGGCGGGAAGGCAGACAGTGTGACAGGCAAGGGAGTGTTGTTGACATGTTTGTGATGCAGACTGCTATACAAGGCTACGCTACGCTGTGGCTACGGTGTTGCATACAATAGGTAACGCCGCGAAATAAGTAGCGCCTTACCTCACACCCCCGCCGTTTCTTATTTATTTACCACAAAATACTCCTATATCAAGTATAGACGTCCAGCCTCTGGCCCCTTTGCTTTTGGCTCAGTTCTTGCGGCTGGAACGTGGCAGCGAGCCACGTTCCAGCCAATTAACTCATTACGTGAATTACTCATTAAGGGCTTGTTCTACGCAAAAAGTGTGTTTTACAGACCCCCATTGATTTTGACAGCACTACTTGCATATTGAAGTTCAGCTCAATCCGACAATAATTAGGAGTAGTTTACGCTAATTACTCATTAAGGGCTTGTTTTACGCAAAAAGTTTCTTGCAACGACCCCCATTGATTTTGACAGCACTACTAGCATGTCAAATTTCAGCTCAATCCGACAATATTTAGGAGTAGTTATACACTTCTTGGCGGAAACTTGGTTCCACGGGTCTTATGGTAAGCGGCAGCGAGCGAAGCGAGCTGCCAATAAGTGATTAACCAGGACGTGTGTGGTACTGTGGTTGCTGGAGGTACTAGAGGAGACAGGAGAGAAGATATTGCCGTATAACTCTGTCACACAACCATCAGCTGACGCCTTCACTCACACAAACCAAAACTAATGAAAATGTTTTAGTATCCCAGGTGAAATAAACAATGAAAGAGTTGACAAATCTGTTAACGAAGGAAACCAAGTTTGAAGAGGATCTATGAAGCGATACGTCGTCTATACTATGAAGCGTCAAAGGTCACAAAAAGAAGAAAACGAATCGAGAGACAGCTACTAGATGGAGGAAGTTTTTAACAAGATAATCCCTTCACCTGCCTTGTCATACATATAAGCACACTTAACATAGACATAAGAAGTGTTCAGAGCTAGATCACTCAATGCCTTGGTCTTACTAACTAATCACGTACTACACTAATTAATGTCTTCTTCCCTTCTCTCCGGTGCCTCCAATGCCTTTATCTCTTCTCTCCTGTCTCCTCTAGTACCTCCAGCAACCACAGTACCACACACGTCCTGGTTAATCACTTATTGGCAGCTCGCTTCGCTCGCTGCCGCTTACCATAAGACCCGTGGAACCAAGTTTCCGCCAAAAAGTGTATAACTACTCCTAAATATTGTCGGATTGAGCTGAAATTTGACATGCTAGTAGTGCTGTCAAAATCAATGGGGGTCGTCGCAAGAAACTTTTTGCGTAAAACAAGCCCTTAATGAGTAATTAGCGTAAACTACTCCTAATTATTGTCGGATTGAGCTGAACTTCAACATGCAAGTAGTGCTGTCAAAATCAATGGGGGTCTGTAAAACACACTTTTTGCGTAGAACAAGCCCTTAATGAGTAATTCACGTAATGAGTTAATTGGCTGGAACGTGGCTCGCTGCCACGTTCCAGCCGCAAGAACTGAGCCAAAAGCAAAGGGGCCAGAGGCTGGACGTCTATACTTGATATAGGAGTATTTTGTGGTAAATAAATAAGAAACGGCGGGGGTGTGAGGTAAGGCGCTACTTATTTCGCGGCGTTACCTATTTTATGCAACAATGAGATTTGGGTTGGGGGGTGATGTAGACAGTGTGACAGGCAAGGGAGTGTTCTTGACATGTTTGTGATGCAGACTGCCATACAAGGCTACGCTATGGTGTGGCTAAGGGATGGGTGGGTGGGTGGGGGGTTGGGGGTGATGTAGACAGTGTAACATGTAAGGGAGTGTTGTTCTGCCCTTGCCCTTGTCTGCCGCACAAATCTTTTCCACACATTTAACGTGTCCGTATCGACCGGAAACATGTGCAAACTTCTCTGGAAAGGCACAGCTGTCTTGCTGCACCCATAAAGGATGCATGCATATGGCATATCGCAAAAAATCGATCAGAAACACCCACAAATATTCAAGTACTATATTTATCTCTTGTGTTTACGTGCTTCTGGATTAGCGCGGGGTTGGGAGGCCTCCTCACGTGACGTCACCGAGCCATGGTGCGTCGTCTGCTTGCCGTGAGGAGCGTTTTCGAAGCTCGGGGAATTTGCAGATTTTGATTGCGGATTATTTAAAAACGGCTGACTGGATGCAAAAAGTGACAACATATTGTTGATATACGCGATAATGGCTATAATTTGATTGCATTAAATCATGAATGATGAAATGGTCTGGACGATTACTTTTAGTGTTTTTACTCAGGAGGATACACCGTCGATACCTGATAGTGAACAGATGTTTAAAGGAAGCGATGAGTGTGGATATGTGAATATAACCAGATAGTCACGCCTACATAATATTCATGCCTCTCAATAATTCCTACACATACATGCTATGTTGCAACACTGTATGACACATGACAACAGCGCGCGCTGCTTCGCCGCTACATGTAACTTAGCCGTTGCCCTGCGCTCAGACCTTCAAGACCAGCCCTTCGCTGGCGGTCCCGCGCATATCTCTGTTCTTTACAATAAACCACCTACGGAAGATGCTCGCTTACCCTTCGGATAAACTTCCCTCAACCACTCCGGTTAATCACTGCAACCCCGAGTAACATGGCGCAGATCGCAGGTATAAGAACATAGAGACGGGCAACAACTCCCGCCATCCCAACGACTCCCGCCTGGACGCCACGAGGCATCTCTTCACCGACCCACGCTTCTTCCCTGGATTTACTTCATCTCCAGCGTCGTGTGCTCGTGTGCCTGTGGACAGACGTAAGGCGTGTGGACTGCGTACGTATGACGGTAGGGTCACCAGTGTACTATAAGTGCTGTGTGTGTTTTTCAGTGTGCGTTTTTTGTACCGGGGCTCCGTTGATTGTTTATCGGGTCGCCGCTTGGTACGGGTTGACCTTGAAACTAGGTGCCGACGATTAGAGACCCCCCCCTTCTCACCCACCCCGCTTCAACGCCACACACACACACACACCGCACACACAGAACCCACAATTCCCTGTGTTTTTTTATACTCCACGTACGGTGGTTATCTTTTCAATCAGTGTCTCCCTTCAAGATGTCATTCTCCGTTTTGTCACCCGCAGCTAGCGGGTCTGAGGATGACGAAGGGAAAATCGCTTCCCCACCCTTTGAACCACTAAACACAACACATTCATCCCCGCTACTGGGGGACGCGATATCAAGTTTGATTCACTATTTGGAGGAGTCCCGGTTATCAGCTGATAACACTGGTCGACACCAAAAATGGTTCTGAGTTCATTGTGTGTGGGTTGGAAAGCATTGTCGCTGCTGATTTAAAAAATGGCATTGCTTTTTCTCTAGCACGTATAGTTTTTGAAATATCGGCATTTTAAATTTTAATAGCTATTATAATTATATGCGTATATAAAATTTATATAATTAATCGAAACAATCCCCCTACGTTAAAATATTACTCGTAATTAAATTCTGGTGGTGCCTGCGGCTTTATTGGGGACCTAATGTACATATCTGGCAAAAAATATACTCAAATTATGTTCAAATATATCCGAAAATGTGCCACATCTTGGAAATATCCGAAAATATGCCAAATCACAGTAATTTTGACTTTATATATATATATATATATCTGTATTTTGGAAAAACAACTTCGAGATTTTTTTTGAGAGAAAGATGCCTAGTTCGAAGAACAGTCAGATCTAGACTGTTTCTTCAGAAGAACAGTCAAGATCTCAAATTGGTATTAAATATACATATGATCAAAAACTATACCTAACACCCCAAAAGTACTCACCCTGCTCCATAGTACATCAGAAGTGTTTCTGTAGTTTGCTCTTGGTTTGTAGGAGCAGCTACTTTCACGTTGTAGCGTCCAGCAATAGTCCCCTATCATGTTGGGACTGAATCGTCCTTGGTATCGGGTTTCCATGGTGGCAATGTCCTGGTGGAAACGTTCCCCCTGCTCATCACTGACCGCGCCAAGATTCGTTGGGAAGAAATCAAGATGTGAATGGAAAAGTGGATTTTGAGTGACATCCCGAGCCCCAAGCGCATGGTAATTCTTTCAACATGTCATTTACAAGTTCCTCATAATTCGATGCTCGAACATTACCCTAGGTAGTTCTTTATAACAGCCAAAAAGCTCTTCCAAGCAGCTTTTTCCGGGGCAGTTAGGCTCTTTACAAAGTCATCATCATTGAGTAGTTGACGAATTTGAGGGCCATTGAAAACACCTCCCTTTACTTTGGCTTCAGATACAGTGCGTTCAAACTTTGCTAACAAATACTGAAAGCCAGCACCATTTTGATCCATGGCCTTCACAAAAATTTTCATTAACCCAAGTTTTCAGATGCAATGGAGGTAAGTACACCTTTTCACTGTCAAAAAAGAGGTTTGTACATACAGTTGAAACCTGCCAGGTGAGTCTTTCGGTCGTTGCTGGCCTTTCCTTTTGTTTGTAATGTTTGCTGTCCGCTCTAGAGTCCACAAATAAAGAAAACACATGTGCTTAGTGTAACCTAACTGGAGTCCTAGAAGCAAGGAGATTACCTTCAGGTCCCCACACAGATTCCACTGATGTTCTTCCCTATTTAACAGCAGATAACAAAGTCTTCATAGTTTCAATAAGTTTCACTCATTTCATGGCCATGCGCAATTGGAACACTCGGGAGCTTATTTCCTTTATGCAAAAGAACGGCCCTTTTTGCGTTTTTTTTTCCTGAATCTATGAACAACTGCCACTCACTTTTTATCATAAGTGTGAGACTCACAAAGTTGTTCCATGAGTGTGTCAACATCAAAGCAGTAAAAGAGCTTGTGTTCCATCTTGAAGAAGCTTGAAAGTTCTTTATGTCTACGACGAAACGTGGTGATGAGAACTCCTTCTCGTAGCAAATTCCATTCCTTGAGACGAGATCCAAGGGGCTTCACTTTTCTCCTTGGGGAGATCTAGGTCCCTAGCAAGGTCATGTAGCATTTCCTGACTGATGAATTGGGCTCTCTGGTGTCTGCCCTTTCTTGAAAGTCTGTATCCATGGGATTATCCTCCTCGTTCAATCTGATTCACTTATAGCACTTGCAATTGGAACATTTGGAACTGGGAGATCAGGACCATGTGGCACAGGCCTGATGGCAGAAGGTACGTCAGGATACCTGATTTTAGCTCCCCGTTTTTACTGAATATCCTTTGATGTTAGTGAGGCAGAAGTAGCAGTCAATACTGTGATCCTTTTGTTCACGCCAAACCATTGGGATGCCGAATGCCATGCCTGATGGCCGTTTGCCACGCATCCATTCATTCAAGTGTTCACACAGGGGTTGCATGCTACGTGAGGGGCCCACTTCTTATCTTGACACCTATACGCACTTTAAGTAATGCAGATAAGCTGCTTTAACATTCTTTGTAAGAGGTTTCGTCAGACTGTCAGGGGTAAAAATTCCACATATGTAACAAAAACTGTCCCATGCATTCACACTGTTACGGCGCTCCATCACAGCCCGGTACAAGGTACTATATACGGTAAACCAACTAAAATTAAGACTCCACAAATCAAACACATCATATCTGCCCAAAAAATAATAAAATGTTTTAAACATATGTCAATAGCTGTACGATCAGTAGGTAAAAATGTACTACACAGCCTGCTAACCCCTCGCCAATACGCAGCCCCGCACAACCCTCCCTGCTCACTGCACAAACCACACTGACTCAAAAACACTGCACTGCCCTAAATAGGCTTGAGAAAAGAAAAGATTAAGAGTTTTAAAAAGAAAACAATTGGTGAAACCTATTTCTGCTGATTTTACCCATATTTTTTCATGAATTGCGTCTGGTTCTCAAAAAAACTGGACGTGATATAGTTAATTGAACATCAGATTCGAGTTCAGCAGGGTCGATTTACCTAAATTAGCTTCATTTAGTCCAGAACCATATCTTCGATTTTTTTTTTGTCGACCAGTGTAATCGACGCATCCAGGATGAAGAGGGGAAGTGCCAGCGGACGAGGAGAGACGATTACGTGACAACGAGGCCAGGAGAAAGGAGGAGGATTCACGTTTTCAAGTCCTTGTCCCCACTCCTGTCTCCTCCACAGGCTTTGGCCAGCGCGCGGCCTGCCTCCCCCTACCCCCCCCCGTCACGACCACCGCCTCACTCCCCCGTTTCCCCTGTGGCTCCCAAGCCCACCGTCGCGACTTCCGCTGGCAAGCGGGGCCCCAAAGTCCACCGACGTTGCTCGCCGACTCTCCTTCCAAGTTTTCCGGCAGTGGCGTCGTCTTGGGAAGATTACCCGCCATGCGGGATTACGAGGCGCCACACTAAGCAACCACCAGCGCGGATGGCTTGTCAGGAGTACAAAGGACCCTAGAACATACCCTAGGGATCGCCCCCTGCATTTCCCTTTTGACTGTAAAGAGTTTTGGGACACCCTACGTCCCATTCAAGAGCAACGAAATGAAGCACTACGCCGTCGAAACCCCGTTTGAAAGAAGGCGACGGCGATATTCTCCGTTTTCTTGACCCCTGAAAAAAATGGCAGAGGAGGTGACTTGGTATGGAACGCATGACGTGCGCGGAGCCCCATTGAAAATGGTTTGTGAGGGGGGCGAGAGAGGAGCTGATTCAACCCCTTTATCCCCTAGACAAGGCGCTTCTCTCAAGACGTGGTCACCTGTTGCCGTTCCTTCAAAAAAAGCCAACCCACCATCAGCCTCCGCTATATAATGTCCCAACCCAGCTTGGTATGTTACCACAAGAAAGTCAGGCGCCACGACAAGCGCCTTTTCCCCCTAAACAGCCACCTTCAGGTCGGGCGGTGAAGATCAAACATAGAACACGGTTCCACCCTGTTCACCCTCCCAAATCCGGCGCGGCGTCAGGCTAAAAATGCGGAAGGGCGCGTTTGTACAGCTGGGCCGCAAGGTCTTTGGGCGGGATGAAAGGGTCCCCCCAAAAAGACAGCCCAAAAGCCGCCTCTGCCCCAGGACGGGCCCATATGACGGGTTTCGCCGCAACAGCCAGCCACGATGGCGGGGGAGGGGGTTAAACGTTGGTCGGCACACCCCCCTTCACGGCGTAAATACAACAACTTTTCGTAGCCTAAAGGCCCCGCCACACTGGGGCCTCATGAGGCGCGCGTGGGGCATGGGGACGTGTAAATCCCACCCTTGTGTCCAACTATATTCCCCGCTTTATCTCAAGCGAGCATCGCCCAGTCATTCCATAAAAAAACGTAGCTCCAGAGAAAACGAAGATTTGTATCTGGCTATTTAAAAAATATCCCCCGGCCTCGCGAGGATATGGCCTTCACGCCATGGCGTACACCGCCCCTATGCGGCAGCGCGCCAGTCAGCTTAAGATCGAGGGGAGGAGATGGACGCCGCGAGCAGCTGACGCAAGAAACAGATTGTGGAGTGTTAAGCTGCATGTGCTCCCAAAAAAAAAAATTTTGAAAAAGAAACAAAAAAAGAATGGTGTAAGGAGGGGCTTTCTCGACGAATGTTTGGGGAATTTTTAAAAAAAAAATATTTTCGGGTTGGGGAGATTAAAAACCGAAAGATGAAAATTATACCAGAATGCGGTCAGTGCTTCCATGAGCTGCTGATAAAAATAAGCCCTACTTTTGAAGGAGGACACTATGCTACGACAAAGCATTTCGCCAGGAGCCGTCGGAGGCTACACTACTTTCCTTGCAGGGGGGGGGGGTCCATACGGCGCAATATTCCCCAGGATATCGAAGCAGACCCTCACTTTATGCCCTGAAACATTGAAGCCTTTAATGCCCGAGAGAGGATCCCCTGAAGGTGAGATTTAGAGTTTTATAGGAATCGCAAAATAAAAAATAAAATTGATATTTTATTATTAACACTTTTAAAAAAAAATGAGAGAGAAACACTTCCGAAAAATTAATGTAGGGCTTTGAAAAAAATATAAAAAATAGCAAAAAAACATCCTTTTTTAAACCATGAAACACGGGGGAACATATTTCTCTAAATTGAAATTACGCGGTAGTTGAAAAAGCGTTTTTCATATGGAAATAAGTTCCGCATTTTTCTTTGTGCAATAAATTTGGAACCTGAAAAGGTGGAGAAAATTTTGCTGCCTGACAGCCCGATAATTTCCTGCGCAAGGATCATGAAGCTTTCTAACGCCTATTGGGAGATCGACAGTGAAAATATTATGGAGGAAAAAGTACACCGGGGGGCAGGCGGCAGGTCAGAGATTCTACCTTTTGGGGAGGTGCCACGAAATCCCCCAAATAAGCCAAGGGGCATCAGAAAAGGTTTTTGGAATACTTCAAAAGAAGAAGGAGCTTTGCATGGCAAGAAAGCATGTGCGGCGGCAAGCACCAGGGGCCCTGATGAGAGAATAGGGAAGGGGAGGAGAAAGAAAGAAGGGTGAGGAGGAATAGGAGAGGTGCAAGAGAAGGGGAGGCGAAAATAGATTTTAATAATTGTGTGCATGATTTGTTTATTTTTAATAAATAGTGAGCTTTTTTCCCCTTTTGAGTATCCCCACCACCTCATCACCATTTTACGCATAAAAATAGGGTTGGTTTTTTAGGGCAATTTTGGTCCCGCAGAGAAGGAGACGGGGAGAGAGGAAAGAGAGAGGAGAGAGAGGAAAAGGGAGGGGAGAGAGAGAGAGGAGAGAGAAGGTAGAGCCATTTTAAAATAGCCCCCACCCCGAGGGGGAATCCACCCCCCCCCCTACACCCCCTGGGCCGCGGCGGCCTCCCTGACCTGACCTCACTCAAGCTCCTACCCTACCTACCCCCTTCCCCCGCTACTTCCATCCATCCCTTTTACCTCCTCTTTCCCTAGGAATAGATTATTAATATACTTAATTTTCATCTTACATTTTTATTTATAATGTTTATTTCTTTTTCATATCAACCTTTTTTGGCCCCTTTCACAATTTTAGGGATAAGAGAGAGAGAGAAAAGAGAGGGGAGAGAGAGGGGGAGAGAGAGTCTTTCTTGTTGGGACTTAACTATTATTTTCGGAACTTTCCCGAAACATGGATGTAGAAAAGTAAATATTAACGCCACCACAGTCTGTAAACAGAAAAAAAAAAGTTGTCCCGGCGACTTAAAAATTTTTCTACGGGAACTTTCCTAAAATCAGGATGTAGAAAGTAAGTATTAACGCCACCCCCAAGCTGTAAACAGAAAAAAAAGTTGCCTGGCGATTACCGTTATCTAAAGGGAACTTTCCCGAAAACATGGGTGTGAAAGTAAGATTAACGACACCAGAGTCGTAAACAGAAAAAAAAATTTGCCCTGGCGACTAATGTTACTACGGTAGTGACACTTTTTATAGGAACTTACTGTTGGAGCATTTTTTCTTCATCCAAGGGGAAGTAGATCCACGTTTAATTTCTCCCTCCAAAAAAAAGCAGCCACAAACCCCACGCTTCGAGTGAAGAAATCATATGCCTGCGCCAGACTCCTCGATGCCTTCATTCCCGAAAAATTCCCTCGGGAATTGTGACTTCGGGGTGTAAAAATTTTTTTTTAAGAACCTCTCTTTATTTAAAATTAGGATAGTGACATTCAGTTTCATTGTTCCAGACTTTGCACCCCTGAGTCCCCATTTCTAGTCCTTGCTCTTAACTTTCCAAAAAATGCCGGAGCTCCCTTTCAATAATTCAATAAAGTAAAGGTTTTGCCCCGCGCCCATCAAGACCAGGGGTACGCCGTATAAAAAAAAATTCTTTTCTCAACATCCCAATTTATGTAAAAGGGAATTTTAAGAGATTTAGTTTTTTTTTTGCATTTGAGCAAAAAATAAAAAAAGCACTTTTAATGATTACGAAAAAGTTAAAGAGTCCAGTGCCGGTGGTCGTGTTTTGCTTCTGCACCCCAATTGAGCTCCAAAGACAGCGTGGAAAGTCTTTTTTCATTTGGTTTTCTTTCGGCATACATCACAGTGCCACCTTTTAGTTGGCCTAAAAACGGTCCATCATGCCCTTCTTAGACTGAAGCAGGGCATGGTCTCCGGTGGTGGGCCCGAGCCCGGATGAACCCCCTCTGGGCCCGCGCCCCACCCATGCTGCCGCAGCCCCTGCACCTGCTTCACGACTCTTCGGTGCTCTGAGTGGGTAGAGAATCCGGAACCTCGTACGGCTTGACAGGATCTCGGACGGGCCCCGGGACAGTGAACAGGTCAATGCCCGGGTGTGCACCTGCCAGGTTCCAACTGATCTGTCGCAAAATGGGGGCGACAAGTCAGTTGGGGGTGATGCGAGGTCTTACACTGGGGGCCCCCCTACCCCCCGCCTCCCCCGTTCAAAAAAATTTGGGGCACGGCGAACCTGCGGTCGTCCTCATTGATTCGCCCTCACAGGGAGGGCACATCTGAGTGGCAACTATGTCCTGTCCGCACATAAAGGTCCCGCTGTTTGGACCTTCTTGGGCGCGACCTCATCACTTGAGCTGCCGTGAGGATGTTTTTCTTGGGGCCCTCCCCTTTGTCGTGGGGAACCTTGATTCGTAGTAAAGTTTGAAGTACACCTGCAGGCAGACTTGATAGGATTTCCCGGGTGTTTAGTTCTTTGCCCGTCAGTCCCGCTTTTGGTCCACATGTACACGAGCGACTGGGCTGTGGTGAGCCATTGGAGTGGGACACCTTGCCCCACTTGATCTCCTGCAGCCGGACAGGAGGACGCCCCCCTTCACAGCCGGGGCCAAAAACCCTTTGGGAGGGAAGGGCCTTTGGCTTGGGGTCAGTGGAATTTTTTGTTTTGGGCCAGGAAAAATAAATCGGGGGATCTTTTCCCCCGGGGGAAAGAATTCCCTTTTACCCCG
>JACEEZ010012316.1:91520-103035 GCA_016584305.1 Chionoecetes opilio | reverse complement strand
AAGTTAAGAAGGACCTAGGCATGACCTCATGGAAAACACCATCAGGTTTGGACATAAAGGTTTTTGATAATATATAAAATGTGGGAAAAAGTTTTTTTTAAAAAAGGGGAGTTTTTTAAACTAGCCGCAAAGCCGCCTCCGGGCGGACTTTTTGGCTAGCTCCTGCGGAGGGCTATTGGTTGGCCTTCCCCCACACCTGTGTTTGGTGGGCCTTCGGCCCACCAAAACTTTGCCATCACCCCATCCCTTTGTTCCATCACCCCATCACCCCCCCCATCACCCCCCACCCATTCACTCACCCATCACCCCACAACCCATTACCCAGCCCCCCACCCATTCACTCACCCATTACCCATCACCCTACATCAAGGTTTCCTCAATTCTCGCAACACACTTTTTTTCTTCACAATTCTCGCAAATAGGCTGCTAAAAAAAAAGAAAAAAAAAAAGTGATCGGATCATCTCATAAGTGGGCTTAAAACCTTCCCCTGGTGGGACCCGGTTCCAAAAAGTGCCACTGAGGGGATTCCACCACAGGGGGCGGCACCTATCGCGGACAGGACAGACCCACACACACACACATTTTCGCTTATTTTATTATAGAAGTTAATAAATCAGAGAATAGTTTTTTTGTGTAAATAAAAAAAGGTATCATTATGAAAAAAAATTATCAGTGATTATTTCAATGGTCTCATCTAATGGAATATTTGTAAATAGTGACTGAATGTCAAAAATAGCCATTACCGCGTTGTTTACGTTAATTGTTTTTAATTTCCTGTGAAAATTCAAAAGAGTTCTTAATTGTGTGTTCATTACTAGTTAGTGGGTCAATTATATTTCGGACGAAGTATTTAGCTGGGTTTTATAGTTAAAGGTGCCTATAGTACTAAGAATAGACGTAAGGGGTTACCTATTTTATGTGTTTTTGGTAATCCATAGAGGACGCCAGGAGAAGAGCCACAAGGAAATATATAATGAAAACATTCTAGTAATAACTTTTAATTTAAGTAATGTTCTAAGGTGACGGATAAGTCTATCCTCCATTTTAGTGATGAAAAAAAAATGTATTGCAGCGAGGACTTTAAATTTAATTTTATCACCAAGGATGGATTCAGCTTTGTTTAATATACTCAGTTTTTTTCTAAAAAATTACTGTACCGCCCTCCTTTATAGGGTCTAGTGATTAGGATGTATCATCCGATTTAAGGTCATTTAGGGCATCAAATGAATTTGTGGGAGTTTGGAATGAATGTTTGAATTCATTAAATTTGTGATATGATGAATGAGCAAAAGTAGAGATGCCTTGAACTAAGTTATCCCACTCCGTAATAAGTGTTTTTTTAGCTTTATATTTTGGTGTATTAATAAGTTTCTCAATGTAAAGTAATGATTGACGTTTGTTCATATTAAATTTTGGTAGGGCAAATTTTTTTTTTAAACTATTTTAGCCTGATGATGCCAAGTGTCTTTTGGCAAAACATTGCGCATAAGCAACTCCAAGAATGACGAGTGTCTTTGTCACCCTGAAATGTCAAGATATATATATATATGTAAAATTAATTATTATAATATATTATAATATATTATATATATATATATTATATATATATTATATATATTATATAATATATATATATATATATATTCATAAGCCTCGCCTTATCCTCATCCTGTGTGACACACACACCACACACACACACACACACGCACACACACACACAAACCACCCACACACACACACACACACACACACACACATGCCTGAGTACCACTAACTACCTTCCTCAATCAACACGACGGAAGGCACCGGAACTACTCGGGATCTCGCCGGTTTGTTTCGACTCAAAGCTGAGTGAAGCACCCCAGGCAAAATACGAGGCATTTATAACTCGTTTCTTTTGTAGTCAGTCTATATATAGCTGAAGCGTTACTACTCTCTCGAGGAACATAGCAGTACACCATTCTTGTGCCTTTAAGTAAGTACAACAGTCAATTAGCACCGGGACTTAATCAAGTCATCACATATTATCAATTAGCTTTATCTGGTGGTGAAATTCATCTTAGTATCCTTTTCGTGTTTCTTCTCTAGGGTTAAATTATCTTGGTTATGTACATATTGTCATTTAGTAATATAAGCATTTTCTTTAGCATCCTGTTTGTGCTTCCAAAAGCAAGATCATTCTTACTCCTTGCTACAGTGATTTATGTGATATTATTTAATTGTTATGTGTTATCTACTTCTTTCCATCACCTTTTTTGTTATGGTTTTCGGGCGTTTCAGTCTCGCTACTCATTTCCTCTAGACAACTACTGTTCGTCTCAACAAATATCTTATATCTATATAGTGTGATATTATTATATATATATAATATTAGTATATATCTATATCTACTATATTATATGTATATATATAATATATATATGCTATAGTTATATTTATATAATATATATTGTCTATATATATATATATATATATATATTAGATAGATATATATATATATATATATATTATATCATATATATATTATATATATATATATATATATATATATTAATATATTATAATATATATAGTATTATATATATTAGGGTGGCACTTAGCCATATAATGAATTTTATTTTATCCGATTTTTAGGTGTGCGGGTGGTTTCTGGTTTCATTCCCGTACAAAATAATGTGTGCAAAAGGATTTAAAAAATATTAATATTTAGAGGTCGCGATTGAGGTCAAAGTTGACATTTTTCGGAAAAAAATCAACTTTTTCAAATTTACTTTAAACATATTTCGAGCAACATTTTCCATCATTAAATTGCATTTCCGACGTATTTTGGCTTTTTTTTGTCTAACATTGTTTATTACACCACTTCCGGTCGATCGGAGCCAGGCAGGTCAGGCCAAAACAGGCAAAAACTCGTTAGCCCGCGTTCCGGGGCCGTATTTTGCCCGTTGGTTGGCTCAGTCTTAGTGCACGTTTCGACCGGAAAGGAGTGTCGGTTGGCACCGTGGGCTCTTAGAAACTGTTTACCAACGCCTCTATAACAGTTTGGTTCGTTTTTTATTCGCTCTGTTACATTTTTGTTGCCCAGAAAGTGCTGTTCCTCAGGGAATTTCCAATCATCCTCATCCATTTGACATGTTTCTTCTTTTGACGCATTACATAAAATTTTTATATAATTGACTAATAATAGCCTTCCCCTCTCCTGTTTCCCCCAGAGTTGCGATGGCGACGACTAGGTCAAACACGACTGTGTACCTTGTACATAGTACACTGAACGAACTTACGGGAAGCCGACTCCCAACACGAGGACAAGCTCTCGTCTGTTCCTGCACCTTCATTTGGAACTGAAGCACCAGAAGAAGCCCGCGGCGGCCAAGGTGATCGATGAGGTACTCGCATTCTGGGCCCGGGCACGCATTCCAGTCCAGGCAGCCCACCGGGCGCGCGACAAACTCATCCGACTCTACGATGAGTGGGTCTCCTTGAAGAAGAGCAAGTCGAAGCGCGGGCCGACCCAGGTGGCGAGGGAAGAGGCATTCGTCGCATCCCTGCGTCGCCTCTTCGACATCGCGCACCAAGATGCGCTTACACTCCTCACAGAGGAAGAGGACCGGTCCTTCCTGCTGGCCCAAGGGAGGACGAGCCCCGCGGTTCTCTCGGTTCTCGAGACATGTCCTTTGCTGTCAAAGAGAAGAAGGTCAAGGAGAAGTTGGAGTCAACGAATCGCCGGCGGGCGGAAGCGGAGGCGAAAGTGTGCCTTGAGCTTGACCGGTCCGTTGTGCTTTCGGGCAGTTCTTCCGCGGGCAGTTCTTCCGACTCCAGTGCCAGTGCCGGCAACAGTCCTACCCGGCCGTTGCGGCGCGCACACGAAGGGAACGTCTTCAACGATGGCGACGACGAGAGGCCCTCAACGTCGGCACATACTCCGAAGCGCATGCGGGCGAGCGTGCGAAAGTCCGTCCTCAACAGTGAAACTGGCCGCCGCGCTCGACCGGACCAAGGTGTCCAACCGCAATGCGGTTCACGTGTTGTCAGCTGCAGCACGGAACTTAGGACACGACCCCGCCGAGCTGGTGCTGAACCGCGAATCCTTCAGGCGCGCTCGGATGAAGTTCCGAGAGGAGGCTGCCAAGGAGATCAAGGCCGCGTTCAACCCCGACGCCGTTCTCATCGTCCACTGGGACGGAAAGATCGTCCCGGAGAGCGATGGCGGGGGAGGGAGCGTCGACCGGCTCCCGGTCCTGGTGTCGGGGGGCGGAGTGGTCAAGCTCCTCACCGTCCCCAAGCTCCCGTCCGGCCGAGCACAGGACTGCGCTCAGGCCGTGCTCACAGCGCTGGAGGACTGGGAGCTGGAGGAGCGGGTTCGCGGTCTCAGCTTCGACACCACGGCGGTGACAGCGGGCTGGTGAACGGGGCTTGTTACCCTCATCGAGCAGAAGCTGGATCGGCTCGTCCTCCACCTGGCCTGCCGGCACCACGTGTACGAGCTGGTC
Organism: Chionoecetes opilio; assembly: GCA_016584305.1. Taxonomy (NCBI): domain Eukaryota; kingdom Metazoa; phylum Arthropoda; class Malacostraca; order Decapoda; family Majidae; genus Chionoecetes; species Chionoecetes opilio. The sequence continues at coordinate 98,544 of JACEEZ010012316.1, read as the reverse complement.
CTGGAGAAGGCCTTCTCCACCTGCCTTGGAGTCTCGAGCGGCCCCGACATCCAGCTGTTCAAGAGGTTCCAAGGCGGGTGGGAGTTCATCGACAGGACCACGCCGGAGCCGTTCACCGCCGATGACGTTCCGGAGCGGGACGAGCTGCTGGTCAACTTCCGCCGCTTCCTCGACCACGCCAAGCCCCGGGCCGACTACCGGGAACTTCTGGAGCTCTGCGTAATTGCTCTCGGCGGAGTTCCGAAGCGCGGCATCCGCTTCTCCCGCCCCGGAACCGCTCCACCGGGCCAGGTGGATGGCAAAGGGCATCTACGCTGTGAAGGTCTTCCTCTTCAGGGAGCAGTTCCGGCTGACGGCAGCCGAGGCCCAGGGCATCAGGCGCTGTGCGCTGTTCGTCGTCCGCACGTACGCCGCCGCCTGGTTCCGGACTCCACTCGCCGCTGCTGCGCCGGCGCTGGACCTGGCCTTCGTGAACGCGCTCCGCGCCTACCCCGACAAGAGCTGTCGAAGGCGACAGTCCCGGTCTTCGGCCGCCACCTGTGGTACTTGAGCGAGCGGCTGGTGGCTCTGGCACTCTTCGACCCCGACCTTCCCCTCGGGGTCAAGCGAGACATGGTCCAGGCCATAGAACTTGCAGAGGAGGAGGGAGGAGGACGAGGACCCGCCCCGCAAGTCCGCAGTGGACATCAAGAGCGCCGCTCTCGCGACCAAGACGGTGGCGAGCTTCGTCACTCCCGTCGTCCAAGCAGCTCTTCAAGATCCTCGACCTGGAGGCGGGTTCCTCAAAAAGGATCCAGCCGACTGGGAGGAGGACAGCAGCTACCAAGCCGCCGCTCGTGTAGTCCGGGAGCTGCGGGTGGTGAATGACTTCGCCGAGCGGGTGTGGCGCTGATGCAGGCCTACAACCAGGCCCTCACGAAGGACGAGGAACAGCGCCAGTTCCTCCTGCAGGTCGTGAGGACCACAGGAAGCGGTACCCCGACGCCCGCAAGTCGACTGCGACTGCTAACCAGGCCACATAGAGTGAGAGATGGGTGCCCACTGCCCATGATCCCCCCCCCCCCCCCCATGAGGGGCTAATACTCTGCAAGAGGGGGGACCTGGAGTAGACCAGCATTCCGGTGTGACCAAAACTGAGTGAAATACCAATAAACAATATGAAAATGACTAAGAAATGCCTTTTAAATCATCCAATTATAGTGTAACAACAACGTCAGAAACGAATTTGATAATCTTGAAATTTGCCCCCAGAATCTCAACTTTTACCTCGATTCGCGACCTTTAATATTAATATTTTTCAAACAAATTTGCATACGTTTTTATTTTTACGGGAATGGAACCAGAAAACCACACCCGCACGCATTAAAAATAAAAAATCATTTTTAAGTGCCACCCTAATTATATATATATATATATATATATATATATATATATATATATCTATATATATATATATATATATATATATATATATATATATATATTATATATATATATATATATATAATATAATATATATATATATATATATATATATATATAAATATATATATATATATATTATATACTATATATATATATATTATATATATTATATAATATATATATATATAGATAGATAGATATGATAGAGAGAAGGTATAGATAAGATACTTTGATCCTATCTAGACACTTTGCAAGTACCAACTACAAGGTTATTGACTATACAAAGCGCCACCACGCCAGGACGAACTTGGTCGACTCGAACCGCTTACCGAATGCAGGGACTCTACATGCAAGCTCACGACTCTACCAACCGAGCCACCCTAAAGGGTAGAGAGAGAGAGAGAGAAGAGAGAGAGAGAGGACAGAGAGAGAGAGAGAGAGAGAGAGAGAGAGAGAGGAGAGAGAGAGAGAGAGAGAGAGAGAGAGAGAGAGAGAGGAGAGAGAGAGAAAGAGAGAGAGAGAGAGATGAGGAGAGAGTGAGGGAGATGAGAGAGCCTAGAGGATGGAGGGGGAGAGATGTTAAGTGAATAGAGCTATTTGGTGCCTTCCAAGTGTTGGGTGGTGGGACAGTGGCCTCAGGGGGAGTTGGTGCGGTCAGGTGATTGGTGGAGGAGCCTGCCCGCTGGCCATTCCGCAGTGGAACCGATGAAGGGCGACGATTATAGGTGCGCACGAATATAGGGCGGAGAGTCTGCATGACTTATAGTTCTTGTTTGATTTGAAATTTACTTATTGTCGGCCTCCATGTTGAGATTTGCGCGTGTTGACAAGCCACAGTAAGACAGTGATGACCAGTACTCATTATGTAAAGGTTAGACCCTTACATGTGCCCGGGCGGGAGTGCACCGACACCCTGTGGGTGGGAGCCAGAAGACTCTCTCTGGCCACTGCTTCCAGCACCGCTCCACCTTGACGCTGCTCTTTCTGGCCGCAGCTTCGCCCCAGCCACGACACTACGGCTCACACGCTACCAGTTCGAGGCAATGTCTCAGAACACCTTCAGTGTCTTCCGCGAAGCGCGTGAGGCAGCTCAAGATCAGTTGTTGCGGGGCCGGAGAAGTCGCAAGTTGACGGTGGAGTGTGGAAGACCTGCTCACTGACCTGCGCAGCTCGACCAAGCTACAACTTCCGTACTACCACCCGCTGGGCTCGCTCTGGTGTAGATAGAACCACAGTCTAATTTACGGTTCTTCCGACGCGCAGGTTGGGGGTGGGGGTCATTGCACGTCACGCGATCCAGGTGACGCAGACTCTCACTGATTCCACCCCAGTCTACACACCAAATCACCACACTGTTCATAGCTTCTCCCCTCTTCTCCCTCTTTCGGAGGGCAAACCTACCCTTTGTACTTTTATTGTATTTATCATCTACTGTCTACCACTACCACTTATTTGTATACTACCACTACTACTACTAATAACCACTGCAACTACTCTTCTACCATAATTAATACTAAACACGAGTGTTTCTGCAAATATTGTACAGGACAGATAACGTTAATTCTACGTAGCAAATAGCTCTATACACATATGCTTTTGGACTGTCCCTTAGTACATGAGATGAAGTGAAGAAAAATCACGGCGACGGTAATTTCATAGCGGATGGGACGAATGGAGTGATACACAGTGTGTACTCGCGTGCCTCGCGGTGATATTATGACTGATTCAAATCACTTAGCTTTACTAGTAATGCGAGCAGTTACATTACCTTATAACAAAACAATTGTATTAATGACATGTCTTTTACCTAATAACAGTACATGAAAACAGCATGGCTTGTAATAACAATACGTAAAAGGCTAAGTGGCATCGTGTTGGGCGGGGGAGGATGTAACACGTGACTCTGACACGTGACTCAGCTGGCGCAGCCTAGTCCCTCCTTCCTCCCCCGCCCCAACACGATGCCACTTAGCCTTTTACAGTATTGTTTATTACAGCCATGCTGTTTTCATGTCCTGCTTATTTGGTAAATAACATGTCCATTAATACCAATTGTGTTGTTATAGGTAATAGTCTATTACTACCACTGCTATTGCTACTACTCACACTACTATTACTACTATTACCATTACTACTTTACAACTACTACTACTATACGACTACTTCTACTGCTACTATTATTACAGCTACTACTGTTACTATTACTACTACTACAACAACTACTACTACTACTATAGTATGGGGAGCGTATTTATTATTTTTTTTTATTATTGCTGTTTTTATTGTTAGTTACTTAGTTATATTATCTTAAAATGGAATATGGTAGGACATGAACGTGGGCGCATGGAGCGGATCCCACCCGCCTCTCAGCTATGCTGCTGATAGAATGAGGCAGATCAGATGGCTTGGGGTGGCCTGGATCGCGTGACGTAGGTGCGCCGCGTGAGCCAAAACTCGTCCTCCAGCCGTTCGGAAGACCGTATTAGACTGTGGATAAAACAAACCGCCCTCCGCCCCGCGATCCCCAAGACACCCGAGCCCCGCACAAGAAAAAACTGCGACAGAAGCGACGATCAAGAAGAGGAGGACACAGCGGAGGAGACCTTCGTGACTCCAGTTGATGAAGACAAAGTCCCTCCAACAGTCCTCCCTCAAGGCCGAGGTCAAGATCGCCTCCCTCAAGGCCGAGGACCAGGAAGACTTGGCGGGAAGCGTCGTCCCTCCAGCCGGCGGCCGCCCTTGCCAGGAGCAGCGTATGATGGGCTTCGTATCGGCGGTGCTGCAGTATTACTTGCCAGTTAATTTTGCTGGCCTGGTTTGGAACAGGGTATCCAGCACGGAGGCGAGCCCCGGCCTGCTGTACACGGTGACTGCCGCCGCTGCGCTGCTGTCCTACGCGAATGTGCGCCGCTACGTGCGCGGGGTGTGCCACGTGCAGGACGGCTTCCAGGCCCCCGTGTCCCACGCCGCGGTGCAGAGGCAGGCCAGGAGCACCAGGCACACCCCCGCGCTGCAACTCTCTTACGCCGTGCGTCTGCCGCGCAGCACCCACCCAGAGACGCTGCTGAACGGGTGGCGCAAGGCGGGAGGCCAACACTGCGGTGGCACGTTGAAAAATTCCCGTGCCAAATGAAAAAACCACCACTAATATAAATAACTCGAAGCGAGTGTTCTTTCGATTTGGAGCTTAGATAATGATTTCATCGATGTATAGCTTTTGTAAAGACTATCTCATTATCAAACACCTCCAAGGCCACTCTGCCCACCGCTCATCTATGTCTCCTGCCTGACGTACATTATCATCACTTTACTTTTCATGTATTCACACGACTTTCTTGGTTCGTGTTTGGCAGCAAATACATCCAATACCTTATTATTTTATCTGATATATGTAGATTTACAATATTTTCTTACCTAGCGTAATTATCAATTTTGTCTTACATATGTAGATCGCCTCAGACTGTATGTTTCCCCACACACTACACGCCTGACAACCCATCCACTCCCTGCTATTGACTGACATCCCATTAACTCACTGCTACTGACTGACATCCCATACACGCACTGCTACTGACTGACAACCCATCCACTCACTGCTACTGACTGACAACCCATCCTTTCACTGCTACTGACTGACATCCCATCCACTCACTGCTACTGACTGACATCCCATCTACTCACTGCTACTGACTGACCTCCCATCCATTCATTGCTACTGACTGACAACCCATCCACTCACTGCTACTGACTGACATCCCATCCACTCACTTCTACTGATTGACAAGCCATCCACTCACTGCTACTGACTGGCAACCCATCCACTCACTGTTACTGATTGACCTCCCATCTTCCTGTGACTATTACCTTTCCTTGGGTCGCCACACTCCATCTCTTAACAAAGCTATTTTACTTATATACATATTATTACTATTACTTTACTCCATTTCTTTCCAAAGCTACTCTTATGCCACTCCATCACGTCCTTAGCATTGCATAAGGATTAGTTTTGTAGTTCTGTCCACGTAGACAATCTATATTCCTGAAGTAATATATTATGTACGTTAACCACTCCTTTCCTTACTTTTTTTTCTCTCGCCTCTATCTCTGTACTTCCCCTTTTTGGCATTGCAATCTCTCTCTCTCTCTCTCTCTCTCTCTCCTCCTCTCTCCTCNCCTATGAAGTTGGGTCCAATGACTCGTGGCCTAATCGAAGGTCTGATGAGGCCTCAATCAACCTGCTGTCCATTGGGGATGGACGATTGGTGAACTGAGTGATCATTGGATCAGTACAATCGTCAGCCAATGGACATGAAGGTATTGGTGATGGAGAATGGGGTGTTGGTGATGGAGAAGGGGATGGGTGATTGGTGGTGAGTGTAGGGATGATGTGGGGTGGGTATGGTGATGGAGAAGGGAGTGTGGGGATGTGGGGTGGGTGAACGGGATGGAGAAGGGGGTGGTGTTCCTGGTGGGGATGTGGGTGGGGAAACGCGGATGTAGAAGGGGTAGTGTGTGTTGCTGGTGGGGATGTGGGTGGTGAAACGCGGATGGAGAAGGCGGTGGGTGTTGCTGGTGGGGATGTGGGTGGTGAAACGCGGATGGGTGTTGGTTAATAGAGAAGCGGGTGTTGAACCGTAAAGGGCGGTTATATTCTTCATGTATTGTATGTGTGAGTCTGTATGGGGCGATACTGGAGTTGGTAGATGGGAAAGGCTTCTGCAGGAAAAAGATAACTCACGGGTCTGGAAGGCGATAAATTGGAAAGGAATGATGCAAGATAGTGTACGTGATGAAATGTCTCCATCTGACCAGGAATTTCGGGAGTTTTATGCTAATAGTTCACATGTTGATGATTCTCTGCATAGGTCATTTGATCTCTCCACGAATGTTAGTATACCTATCCTGGACGACCCCATATTTCATGATGAAGTGAACACCCAGATTAAGAGTATGAAGCTGAATAAAGCCTGTGGCCCTGACGGGGTTCCTCCTGGTATATTTCGAAGCCTCCCAGCACAATGGATATTCTTAATCACAGGTTTATTTAACATGGTATTTACTTCTGCCTCATATCCAGTTTCGTGGACTAATGCTAAATTGGTGACGATTTTTAAGAAAGGAAATCGTAGAGACCCAAGAAACCACAGGGGAATAAGTATCATGAACTCGATCGCAAAGCTCTATGATCTGATATTGAGCACGAGACTGAACCAGTGGTTCAAGCCTTTTCGAGAGCAGGCGGGAGCGCAGAAGGGTCGCGGCTGCGTAAAACATATTGTCACCTTGCGTCTACTAACAGACCTAGCTAAGAAAAAGAAAAGAATGCTTTATATAACATTTGTAGACTTCTCGCAGGCGTATGACCTTGTACCCAGAAGCGTGCTTTTCACTGTTTTGAAGAGGTTAGGTTGCGGGGCAGTAATGGTGGGGGCAATAGTTGCCATGTATAATGTTACTAACAGCATATTAGGAACAGCATTGATTGCCACAACTATAGGAGTAAGGCAAGGTTCTCCTACATCATGTTTACTGTTTATCATCTACGTTAATGATCTAACTAAAATTGTAAAGGAAAATTGTGATTCAGATGGTTTTTTGT
>JACEEZ010012316.1:84020-86520 GCA_016584305.1 Chionoecetes opilio | reverse complement strand
TTCTGTGTATTCACCTAGTTGTATTTACCTAGTTGTATCTTACAGGGCCTAAGCTACACTCATATGGTCCCGTCTCCATATCTACATATCTCCATATCGGTTTTGGAGATCATGAGTTTGCACCCTTTTAGCTCCCCACCGCGGCAGGTGCCAGGCCACCACCCCGGGAGGCGAGACCCCCGGCTGACACCCGGTACCCATTCACTGCTGGGTGGACAGGGGTTCGGGTTTTAAGGAGACCGCCCATCTTTCTTCGCTCCGCCCAGGAACCCAGGATTTATCGGTTTTGAGCCGAGCGCGCTAACCACTACACTACGAAGTAACTACGAAGTGTTGTGTGTGTGTGTGTGTATTCATCTAGTTGTATTCATCTAGTTGTATTTTACAGGGCTCAATATCATACAATGCTCGTATGGCCCCGTCTCCATATCAACATTTATTTTATCATTCATCCTTAGTGTTTAGTGTTGGCCGAAGCCACCACCCCGGGAGGTGGGTCACAAACCCCCGGCTAACACCCGGTACCCATTCACTGCTGGGTGGACAGGGGCTCGGGATTTAAGAAGACCGCCCGTCTGTCTTCGCTCCGCCCGGGGATCGAACCCGGGACTTCTCGGTTGTGAGCCGAGCGTGCTAACCCTTACACTACGGAGTCCCCCGTCTGTGTGTGTGTGTGTGTGTGTGTGTGTGTATGTTTGTATGTGTGTGAGTGTTTTGGTGGTGTGTGTGTGTGTGTGTGTGTGTGCGTGTGTGTGTGTGTGTGTTTGTATGTGTGTGTGTGTGTGTGTGTGTGTGTGTGTGCGTGTGTGTGTGTGTGTGGTGTGTGGTGTGTGTGTGTGTGTGTGTGTGTGTGTGTGTGTGTGTGCGCGTGTATGTGTGCGTGTGTGGTGCGTGTTGTGTGTGTGTGTGGGGGGGGGCTCTGGGGCTCTGGGGAGCTCTGTAGTGTAGTGGTTAGCACGCTCGGCTTACAACCGAGAAGTCCCGGGTTCGATCCCCGGGCGGAGCGAAAGATAGATGGGTGGTCTTTCTTAAATCCCTAGCCCCTGTCCACCCAGCAGTGAATGGGTACCGGGTGCCAGCCGGGGGTTTGTAACCCCCCCCCCGGGGTGGTGGCTTCGGCCAACACTAATATGCAGCAGCGGTAGATCACTATGGCTCTGAGGCATTATCCTTTAAACAAAACAAATAAGAAACAAATAAGAATAAGTGTGCGTGTGTGTGTGTATGTCAGGGACGGTCGCGGGGGGCAAGGTGGGGCAGGATTGGGGGGCGGGGCGGGGCGGGGGCGCAGGAGTGAGTGAGGGAAGGTATGAGGGGGTCAGGGTGGGACTGGGTCAGGGTAGGGGTCAGGAGGGGGTATGAGGAGGACAGGAAGGCGTGGCTTGGGATGTGAGTGGTGCTATAAAACCCCAACACCACCTTCTGTCACCACTACTGCCGCAGACGTCACCGCCATCACCGCCATCACCACCATCACCACTATCACCGTTATGAAGCTCCTTGTAAGTTACCTGATGTCTACTGTATTGCCACCTGGCGTTCATTTAGGCCCCTTTCAGACGCACTTAGCAGCGTTTCTCAGCAGCGCTACCGCTTGTAAGTACTGGAGATATATGGAGACTTTCACACGCGGCCACGGCCACAAAAGAGTAGCGCTGCAGGCGGTTTGAGTAGTTGGCTTCGCCGCCAGTGGCGACGACAAAAAGTAGCGCTGCTCGTCACGATATTTGACATTCAATTGTAGCTTTCACACGTAGCTGCAGCCCCACCACTTTCTTAGCAGCGCGTATGTGGCGCGACTGTAGCGCTGCTAACGCCCCACTCAATTCGACACTCCCTGTATACCCCAACACCGCCAGTCGGGGCGTGAAAGTCAATGAGGGTTGTTAATTGCAGGATATAGTGTAAATGGCGTCGGACAAGAAATTGCTGGGGGAAAATTTCAAAACAGGATTTCATCAATGAAATTGAAAAGTGGCCGGCAATATGGAACCTCACCTACGACGATTACAGCAATAAGAATGCAAAAAGTAATGCATGGGAGTCAGCCGTAGCGCCACCGACGCTCGTGAGTAGCGCTGCTGAAGCGCTGCCAACAAGCTACAGAGCAGCGCTGCTAAGCGGCCCCGTCTGAAAGTGGCCTACTGCTTCTCTCTCCTGTCCCTTCCTACCTCTTCCTCCTCCACCACTAGATCAGTTTAGCACATAAGAGGCATAACATTAAAGCGTAAACCTGAAAATTTGGCAGAAAAAAAAAAAAAAATTCATCTCCTGCACTTTTGCTGCTGTTTTGTGCCTCAAGAAAGGGTGGGTGGAAGGGCTGCTTCCCCCTTTCCTAACACTCACAACAGGTAACAATAAGGTTGCGTGAAAGTCTGTCCAGCGTGTCACAAAGGCATGGGCCAATAACTGTGTCTCGTTTTGATGCCGTGACACTGTTTGTTTTCCTTCACAGCCATCTCCTCCTCTTTATATTTCCACGGTTTTGTTTTGTTCTAAT
>JACEEZ010012316.1:56520-76520 GCA_016584305.1 Chionoecetes opilio | reverse complement strand
ACACACACAGACGACAACAATAATAGTACAGACAGAGGGACAGATTAATAGTTACTGAGACGCGTAGATTGACAGACAGACAGACAGACATTGACAGACACACAGACAGACGGACGATCACACATACAACGGACAACAATAATAGTACAGACAGAGGGACAGATTAATAGTTATTGAGACGCTTAGATTGACAGACAGACAGACAGACATTGACAGACACACAGACAGACAGACGATCACACACACAGACGGACAACATATAATAGTACAGACAGAGGGACAGATTAATAGTTACTGAGACGCGTAGATTGACAGACAGACAGACAGACATACACACACACAGACGGACAACAGATAATAATACAGACAGAGCGACAGATAAATAGTTACTGAGATGCGAAGATTGACAGACAGACAGACAGGCAGATGGACTAATACGGAAATTGAGACATAAACAGACATGGATACAAAGAGACAGACAGAACAATACAACAACATGACAGACAGACAGACAGGCAGATGGACTAATACGGAAATTGAGACATAAACAGACATGGATACAAAGAGACAGACAGACACACATACACACATACAGACAGACAGACAGACAGGCAGATGGACTAATACGGAAATTGAGACATAAACAGACATGGATACAAAGAGACAGACAGACAGACAGACAGACAGACAGACATAAAAACACTAATTATCATCACCATTCTCACCACCACAATTATTACATACGCCGAAAAAATATATGTAAAAATTCCATAATCTGCCCTTTAATTAATCCAGAGCGAATCCATTTTCTATCAATCACATACCAATACTTTCCCATTTTCTATGCTTAGGAGGAGGAGGAGGAGGAGGAGGAGGAGGGACAGTGGTTGGAATAGGAAGACGGGTAGGAAGAGGTAATGCAGAGAATGGATAGGAAGGAAAGGAGGAAAGGAAGGAAGAGAAGGAGGACAAGGAGGGGAGGGGAAGGAAGAGGGAGGTAGTAAGGAGGGTTGTCTAATATACATTCTGGTCACGCTCTTACGCCCCTACCTGGCTGTTTTCTCTACTACTACTACTTCTACTACTACTACTACTACTACTACTACTACTACTACTGCTACTTTTTTTTTTTTTTTTTTTTTACTACTTTTGTTACTATTTTACTGCTACTGCTCTCTCTACTACTACTACTACTACTACTACTGTTACTACTATTACTGCTACTACTACTACTACTACTACTACTACTACTACTATACTACTACTACGAATAATAATAATAATGATAATAATAATAATAATCATAATCATAATAATAAAAATAATGATAAGAGTAATAATGGCAACACATAATGGGCGTTGATAAGAATTGTTTACATCAATGCAAGCGATCACTTGACATTTGTCTGTTTATGTTAATTGTGTTAACTGTATACACGTTTTTATGTGACTACCTAGATAGAGCAAGAGAGAGAGAGAGAGAGAGAGAGAGAGAGAGAGAGAGAGAGAGAGAGAGAGAGAGAGAGAGAGAGAGAGAGAGAGAGAGAGAGAGAGAGAGAGAGAGAGAGAGAGAGAGAGAGAGAGAGAGAGAGAGAGAGAGAGAGAGAGAGAGAGGAGAGAGAGAGAGAGAGAGAGAGAGAGAGAGAGAGAGAGAGATGGGGGGATAGATAAAAATAAAGAAATTTGCAAACAGACATGCAGAAATGGATAGACAAAGCGACATAGACGGGAAGTAGTGAGCTCAGGGTCCCAAGTTCGAGTCCCGCCGGGTGCAAAATGCTTCTGTGATCGTGGGGTGGCCGAACACTACAATACCTTCGTGTTATCCCCACATGCTGCCCATTAACCCTACCTTCGTGTTATCCCCTCATGCTGCCCATTAACCCTACCTTCGTGTTATCCCCACATGCTGCCCATTAACCCTACCTTCGTGTTATCCCCACATGCTGCCCATAAACCCTACCTTCGACGGCGAGTGCATCGGAGGACACAGGGGGGCAGCATGAGCCTCTATAAGCACAAGCAGTGACGGAACTGCAGCGGGGCCTGGGGAGACACGTGCCCCCCATTTTAGGGTGGTGCCCAACCGGGTGCCCCCCCATTTCAGGGCGGTGCCCCTCCTTTGAATAACTAGATCAATTGGTAAAATACCTACTGAGAAAAATTAACCAATAGTGTTAATCTAAAGTTTATACTTATTAATGGATCTATAGTAACATGATGCAACACATGTATCCATATATATTACAATATATATACACTTCATTATATATATATATATATATATATATATATATATGAGTGTATATATATATATATTATATAATATATATATATATATATATGTATATATATATATATATATACACTCGCTATATATATATATATATATATATATATATATATATATATATATATATATAGCGCCGTGGCTCAGGGCTCAGCCAATCAGGAGAGTGTATAGTAATACTTCACTACTCTGCGGTAGGTTGGATCTAATGCACAGATTGGAACCCCCGGGCACCGATTAGATCCAAGCTCCAAGTAGGGGGTAGGTATGCCAAGATCCAAGTAGGGGTTGGAGGTGCTTGGAGTACCTCCGTAGATCCAAGGTATGCTTGGAGGTGGGGGACGATTAGATCCAAGCTCCTTATCCCATTTTATCCTTGCCTGCTGGCGCCGCCCAGACACTTTCATTCAAGGAACAATGCAAGGGTCTTCAGCCATGAGTGATTGCACCCCACACACCATGACCACCACCACCACCACCGCCACCGCCGCATTAGCCAGCAGCCAGTGGCGAGTGGCGGCGGCCAGATAACAGGCGGCGACAAGGCAACGCCAGCTGGCTAGGGAGGCTGCCAGTGCCGGCCGCCGACGCCCCGACAACACCGCGACCCAGGTGTTCGGCAGGGCCGTCCCGACCCCTGAGGCGCGCCGCGTGGCCTCAGCGAGGAGCGACGCCGCCAGGAAGGGACGGGCGCACGCGCGTGCGTGTGCCTCCCAGCCGCCAAGGCCGTCAAGTGACGGAGATGTTCCCGAGAACATGACAGCCGCTCAGATCGAGAGCCAGGCCGCGAACACCACCGTGTCCGCCGGGAGCGAGGCGCGGCGTGCCCCTGCCAGTAAGGGTGCCGGCCCGCCGCAGCAGAGTGACGCAGTGTGCAGCCTCAAGTGTGACCACTGCCTGCTGGTGTTTGACTGCGAGGAATGCAGCAAGACGACTAGTCTCGCAGAGCTTCGGTGGCAGTGTCGCGCGTTTGAGCAGCAGCACCGCGAGCGTCTGGAGACCCGGCGGGGCAGGGTGATGCAACTCAACGACGAGTTGGACGCCGACTTGCGTCAGGCGACGAGAAACAAGTACAGAGCGAAGCCCAGCGGCGAGGGCGAGCACGTGCCCGACCCTGCCACTGGCCGGGGCCGGAAGGTTTGCTTCAACACGGCCGACGTGCCGCAGCCCGTCAAGTAGCGCGAGCTGCGCTACGAGGACTACTGCCACAGCCGCGAGGGCCTGCTTCTGTAGTGGGGCAACCGCCTGCACGACCTCGGTAACGACAGGCAGGCGTGGCGGCAGGAGCTGGACGCCATGGTGGCCAGGCGCGGCTGTACACCAGAGTGAGGCCACACGCCCCACACACAAGTGCCTGCAACACACTCCACACTCGCCACACTGCCTTCCATCACTAGCGGCCGCTGAGGTGTTCGGTCTTCTTAACCCGCCACTTCACAGCCAGTGCCGTGATCCTCACACTGTCATCATCTCAACTGTCTGTCTACTATTTCTTTTGACTCCTCAAATTACTATATACTGTATATTATATTACAATATTATTATTTACCATTCTGTAAACGTGTTGACAGCCACGAAATTAACCTTTATTACCAATTAGTATAGACATTTAAATGACTGTTGTTACCACCAATATCATTACCATCACTATTATAATTATCCTCACTGAGGAGGAAGAGGAGGAGGAGGAGGAGGAGGAGGAGGAGGAGGAGGAGGAGGAGGAGGAGGAGGAGGAGGAGGAGGAGGAAGAAGAGGAAGAGGAGGAGGAGGAGGAAAAAAGTGAGCTCTGGCAACAGTTGAGGAATGAGAGAGAGAGAGAGAGAGAGAGAAGAGAGAGAGGAGAGAGAGAGAGAGAGAGAGAGAGAGAGAGAGAGAGAGAGAGAAGAAGAGAGAGAGAGAGAGAGAGAGAAAGAGAGAGAGAGAGAGAGAGAGAGAGAGAGAGAGAGAGAGAGAGAGAGAGAGAGAGAGAGAGAGAGAGAGAGAGAGAGAGAGAGAGAGAGAGAGAGAGAGAGAGAGAGAGAGAGAGAGAGAGAGAGAGAGAGATTGATTGATTGATAACTTTATTGTCAATGTTACAACACAAGACAAATGGATGAAACAGATTCCTAATCACACCCAGTACCACATCCCAATTACAAATTACATCTCATGAAACATCTCCCACAATCACAAAACACCTTGACAAACAAAATAGACACCTATCTAAAAATTTATTTTAATTAGAAACCGCCAACATTAGCAAAGAATATTGCACTGAAACATCATCCACAAAACACAAAAGTACAACGACATACAAAAGACAATCATACATTAACCAATAACCCGGAAAGAGGGACAAAGAAAACTACACTGAAACAACACCCACAATTCACACAAGTACAGGAGGAACATACAAACAACAAACACGCACGCAATCACCGTGGCGGGGCAAAATCCTTACATTTCCCTAAAATTTCTTCCACTACTCCATTCTGCAACATCCATATGATCTGTTCAGTCACATCATCAATGTTATTGTTCCGAAAACCACTGACACACGAACACCGCAGCACATAATGCTCTAAAGTGTGACCATTTTCAGCCCCACAAACCCTACACCGTGTCTCCTCTACAGTAGCTACTCCTGTGTACTGCCAATAATATTTATATCCTAACCTCATCCTCATTTTCACAGCGTCACTTTGCGTACCCTTTTTACCATAAGTAACAGCAACATGATCACTAACCTTATCGTAGTGTCTAAATGTACCACTATCGGCATGCTCCCTCATCATCCTATCTCTGGCAATACAATACTGTTCCTTCCTAACTATACTTCGGATCTGCCTTATGGATAAGTGACAAATGACATCAATATCATCCTTCTCAGTTCCACATTTGGCCAAAACATCTGCCGTTTCATTTTGGGGAATGCCAACATGAGAGGGTATCCAGTGGAACGTGACCTTAATGCTTTTCATAAGGGTTTTACATAAAGACACTATCTCTACATACACAGGCCTCCGACTATTAAGAGAATCTAAAGCTGCCCTACTATCCACAAATATATACACATCCTTGCCTTTGTCTTGCACACGACAAAGAGCAGCATAAATACCATACAGTTCAGCCTGAGTAGATGAAATACCATCAGACAATCGAAGAGTTACAGTACTCTCACATTTCTCCTGACATCCGTCATAGTCCCACATCAGTATATACCACAACCAGCCCGCCCATCTTCACTCACCGAACCATCACAAAAAACATGTATAGCATTATCCTTGGGAAGACAATCAACCATATGGCAGTACCAAGCCCTCAGATAGCCCGGAATAAACTCGTATTTCTTCATAGATAAAGAAAGGTTCAACTACCACCTCCGCTCTCGCCTCCTCCCAGGGAGGGAGGGGATTGGTGTTCAACTGTAAAGGACAACACAAATGTGCAACCTTGTACTTAACCAGGTGTTCCTTAACATTCCTTACAAAGGCTGATTTACTCCTCCTAATGCATTGCAGATCCCTCACAACATCCGATTGGCCACTCGGTCTAACATATTTTACAACACTTTTAACATTGAGTTCCTGTATCCTGTCACATACACTAGGTAAATTCAATTCCAAGCGCATTGCATCAATCATAGCATTTCGTTGACACCCGAATATAATCCTCATGGCCTCATTTTGCAACAGTTCGATTCTGTTCACCCGAGTCATTCCCAAAACAGACAAGCATGTTGCGGCATAGTCTATTATCGACCGAACAGTACTGATATACATCATACGTAGGATTGGTAAACCAACACCACGTCCTGAGTGGGACAAAGCACGCAGTGGCACTAGTCTGCCCCGACATAAGGCCTCAATATGTCGTAATTCAGCATTCTTTGCAGTCTTATTATAACCTACATACATACCCAAGTACTTGTATGCTTGTACTCTTTCAAATACCTTACCATTTAATGTCAGTGCAATATTTCTGTGGCTCCTACACTGATATTTTGTCTTCACCTCATTAACAACAAGCCCTAGTGAAACGCAATTACGGCTGAATTGATTCAGAGCAACCTGCATCTGAGCCACACCAGAGGACTGGATCAATATGTCGTCTGCATAAATTGTAGGCTTAACACCAGAAGGATACACATCGGTCGCAATTCTAGTCATTAAAACATTAAATAATGTGGGACTGAGAACCCCTCCTTGGGGAGTTCCCAGCTCAAAATGGCGAACAACAGAAAATTTCCCTTCATACCAAACCCTTGCACTCCTATCACTAAGATAGTGAGATATCCAACCCAGCATCCTACCAGAAACACCAAGATTAGCCAACTCATATAATATCATGTGACCATTTGCCTTATCAAAGGCACCTTGTAGATCCACAAAAACTCTGCAGTAATCATCTGGATTCGAGAGACAAGCAATGACACAATCAGATGTACTTTTACCTTTAACAAAACCATACAAATTACTGGAAATATTATCACCAAGCAGATATAATAACCTATTCAAAATTATTCTCTCCATCATCTTACACATGCATGATGTTAGGGACACAGGCCTGTGGCCTCCGCTGCTCTTAGGAACCGGAACTACAACAGCTTCCTTCCATTTTCTTGGTAGTCTCCCCAAGCTGAAACTCATATTAAATAAATCTAACAATGGTCCCTTCTCCATACTCGCCAAACAATTCAGAATTTCATACGTAATGCCATCAGCACCAGGCGCTGTGGATTTTCCCTTCTTGACCGCAGCCAACAGTTCATCTCTCGTGATAGCAGCACACGAACGGTCACTTCTGTCAATACAAGTACGTATAAAAGCACTCCTCCCAAACTCATGTTTCTGGAAATCTCGAGTAATTTCCCCTGGCAAACAAGACATGCTGGCTGCACGAGCCCACTTATCCATCAAATCATCAGCTACTGTCTGTGGATCCCCCACCACCCTCACACCTCTGTGCACCCCTCGCACCCTATTAACCTCACTCCAGATTTCTGTTGTGCTCCGTGTTGCAGCTATGTTGTCCAGAAAACCCTCCCAATACTTTACCCTTGCCTCCTCTCTAACCACACTACACGCTTTCGCTACTTCTTGCAATGCAATCCTCGCTTCGTCAGTTTTCCCGGACTGAATCCACTCCTGATGAGCCCGCCGTAGAGTGGTATTCCAAGCTCTAACTTGCACATCCTTGGTATAATTTCTCCTTACAGGAGTACTCTTGCGCTCTGCCGTATTCTTATCTACTACTGTAACTATTTGTTTAACTAAATCTTCGTAGAATGTGTCTACATCGTGTGGGCGATAACGACTATACCAAGCAGTCAACTGATTAACAAAACGAATCCTGTTATTACTGGTAATCGTATATCGCACCCTTCCATGATTGGCAAGCGCCTTTCCCAGAGGTAACTCAACATATAACGCAAAATGATCACTTAGTAACTCAGAAACCACTTCACATTTACCCCCCATACCTTCAGTGTTAAACAGGCACGCATAATCAATCCTCCCTCCCTGCAAGTGCGTGGGTGAGTCATCCCCAAGTAAACGCACGTCATCATAGTCATTAAGGAACTGGTGCCAAACAGTACCATTCCAGTTCCTGCTGCCAGCGGAACCCAGTGAATCATGTCTGGCATTTAAATCCCCAACCAGCAAAGTAGGGTCACGAAACACTGAATCCGGTAAGTGTTCAAACCTTAGTGAATTCTGGCTCACATATACATTAACCAAAGTAAAACAACCAGCAGCAAGCCTGAGTTTAACTGCAATGCACTCAATTCCACCATGTTTCCCAGGTGGTGACACCAACTCAACTGGTATACTACGTTTAACATACACAACCATGCCTCGAACACCCTCACCCGCCGAGAGAACGAAATGTTGATAATTACGTAGTGGCACAAGAGTGCCATCCCGATCCAGTGTTTCCTGCAATGCCACCACATCAATATCATTATGCAACACATAACAATGCAGGTCAGTCAACCGAGCACCAAGGCCATTTACATTCCAGGATATACATTTGAGAGTATTTATGCTTGTTCCCAGTGCTGCACTATTTCCAGTAACACCTTGTTTAAATCAGACCCTTGCATCTCATCACCCAACAACACAGCCTTTTTAGCGAGAAACTCTGTCAACATACCAACGAGTGAAGTGATTCTTTCTTTAGGTATCACCAACCTCCCCTCAGCTCCCCTGACCAGACGCTGCAGGAGGCTGTACGGATGTTTGGACTTGGCTGTCAGCACGAGTCTTACACTTGTGACCTGCGCGTCCTGGATGCTCCGCTGCGGCCACACAGACACACGTCCTGGGTGGCTGTTTAAGATTGGACCACACTGGGTTGTGGTTGCCCTCGGAACATTTCACTGGGTGTGCGGAGCTCTGTCTGTATGTATGTGTGTCCTTGACTCATCACTCCAAAAACACCGCCCGTCTCCATAGCCCGAATGTCTTGAAAAAAACTGCTACCACTACCATCACTACTGCTGCTGCTGCCACTACTAATACTGTCATAACTACTACATTAAAGATACCTCCACCGCTTGTTTATTTGCGGACTCCATTAACTGGAGGCCAGTAGCCCCAACTCTGATCGCTACTGACTGTGGCATCCAACCATAGGCTACTACTACTTATCCACTACTTACTCCCTTACTGTCATACTGTCATAACTACTACTAGTACTACTATACTATATAACTACTACTACACACACACACACACACACACACACACACACACACACACACACACACACACACACACACACACTCACAGTCACACACACACTCACACTCACACACACGCACACACACACACAGATAGATATTTTATTGACCAGTCAGGAATCACACTATACACTAAATCATAATAAACACGTAAACATGAATTTAGAGAAAATAGAAATATTTACATATACATCAATATATGTAATCATCTACACTGTAGTCCACAAATCTAATTAGTAAATCACAAAAATCTCCAGACAGTTCCCCAGTAACAAAATAAGAAAAAATGACACATAAGACCGAAGAATATCATAAATTATCTTACATCTATAGTTTCATGGGAAAAACGATCACAGAACAGGTCTTCAATACTATAAATCTGGCAGGCATTTCTGATGTGCCGCGATACTGGACAATCCTGCATCACGTGACTCTCTGTCTGCACAACGCCGCACCCACACACACACACACACACACACACACACACACACACACACACACACACACTAAATGTCATGTTTGCCTGCGACGTTTACTAGTTAAATAAAAATCTACTAGAAAAAACACATGTTCTAAACTAAAAACTAAATGTCATGTTCGTGTGCGTCGTTTACTAGCTAAATATAGATATATTAGAAGCACACACACACACACATCAAGGTAACCATATACACTCGAAACAAGGATCAGATAAGAGGCTGGGACTCTATCGAGACAATTGGAGAGAACTGAAACTCGAGAAATGCCAGTGGTCGCTGGCAGTTTTAACTCAAAGGTTGGTCTACTGTGTTTTCCCTCCGCGACTAATATTTTTCATAAATCAATTTCGCGATAAATATTGATGCACCGCATCTGAATACTAAAAAAGAACGTTCTTCTGTTGTTCTAGTAAGTGTATGCATGACATGCATTACGATTGAACGTTCTAAGATAGCAATTTAATGCAAATTACTCGCCTCGAGTAGCAAAGCTTAATATATTTTTTACATGTATATTGTGGCATGTAAAATTTGGGCGATGTTCACACTGTTTTCTAAGACAGTACTGCTGCGTCTGGCAAACGCTTGTCAAAATACAATAAGCAATGCCTTGGAAAAACGAAGAATAAAGAATGCCGAAATCGGCTTGTTGCTGCGACAATGTAGGTTATAATTGTGGAGGCGACACGCCGCGGCGGGGAGTGGTGGCGGGGAGATTGTGGCGGGGAGATTGAATCAAAACATTGCTACTTCACGCGTCGACTCATTGCACTTCCAGGCTTTCTATCTGATTGATACACAATAATAACAGGAACATATGACTGCCTAGGTATAGATAACTTCTAAACATACGTTATTGACTGTATAATATCATAGAGTAACATTTACCTCGCCTCCTCAACTATAACCTACTTGGTTATTTGGTTAAATACATGTTTTACAGAATCAGGCTTCTATACAATATACATATAGAAGAAAATCGTTCTTAAAATTATACTTTTGTGTTTTAGGTGCAGTGGAATAAGCCCATATTTTTCTTTCAAGTTGACCAACTTTTCACCAAATTGTGAGTTAAAACTGCCAGCGACCACTGGCATTTCGGAGTTGCAGTTCTCTCTAATTCGCACGCAGCCATGACAGTGAGGTTAATGAGACAAATTGCCACCACGCCAGAAAGAACTCAATCAGCAGTGAGTGGGGTTCGAACGCAGGGATGCTACACGCATACCTAAGTCTCTACCATTGAGCCACGTCGTTTAAACTCAATACATATACATTACTGCAAGTCTAATATCATAATATATATGTTTAACGCTGAAATTGTTAAAAAAAAAAAAAAATCGCTCATATTTCCTACAATTATTAGCTAGTATTACTTATTAGTAGTTTCGTTAGAACGTTCCCGAAAATATAATATCAAATGTTTAGTTATTGTAGCTTTAGTTTTGTGTTTTTCTTTATTACCACGTGAACGAAACCTCATGTTTGGTACCTTGCAATTAACCCAATTTTAGATATATGGAGAAGAGGGAAAGGAGGAGGACTGGGGAAGAGGAGAGGAGAGCCTATCGTACAGTACCTCGGGGCGGGAAAGGAGGACTGAGGAAGAGGGGAGGAGAGCCTATCGTACAGTGCCTCGGGGCGGGAAAGGAGGACTGAGGAAGAGGGGAGGAGAGCCTATCGTAGAGTGCCTCGGGGCGGGAAAGGAGGACTGAGGAAGAGGAGAGGAGAGCCTATCGTACAGTACCTCGGGGCGGGAAAGGAGGACTGAGGAAGAGGAGAGGAGAGCCTATCGTACAGTAACTCGGGGCGGGAAAGGAGGACTGAGGAAGAGGAGAGGAGAGCCTATCGTACAGTACCTCGGGGCGGGAAAGGAGGACTGAGGAAGAGGAGAGGAGAGCCTATCGTACAGTACCTCGGGGGCGGATGGCCGAGTCTCTATACATGTACCTATCTTTCTTAG
This sequence comes from Chionoecetes opilio, assembly GCA_016584305.1. Lineage (NCBI taxonomy): Eukaryota > Metazoa > Arthropoda > Malacostraca > Decapoda > Majidae > Chionoecetes > Chionoecetes opilio. The sequence continues at coordinate 65,064 of JACEEZ010012316.1, read as the reverse complement.
ACGGTGAGCCAAGGTTGGGCAAACTGTATCTCCCTTCAACGTGTCCATTAGGGTGGCTCAGTGGTAGAGAAAGGTTCGCGTACAATGTTTCTGCATTCGAACCCCACTCACTGCTTGAGTTCATTCTGGCGTAGTGGCAATTAGTACCATTAATAACCTCGCTGTTGGTACGTGTGAGTTGTCTTGTTAGGATCCAAGTAGACTAGCTAACCTTATTACCTACCTACCACGTGTAGGTCTCACGGCCTCTTGAAGCTTCCTTATTTTCTTATGTTTTATGTTCTTATCATCCCTTGAGTGCAGTAAGGAGAAACAGGTCTGAACGAGTGAAGGGTGACGGGTTGCCTTACACCCACCACTTGACCAACACACCCACAGTATCGTATCACACACTACTTGACATCTTACATAATATCTTACATAATATCTTACATAATATCTTACATAATATCTTACACATTTAATATCTTCTTTTTCTCTCCTCATTTTTTCCCTCCATCCCACACACCCATAAGAGGAACTACAGCTGCCATGATGCCTCTGTGAGCTTTAATTAATGAAGTAAATATGTTTCAGGTACACTTCTTCTGCCTCCTTGTTTTAACACCAACCACTTTGCATTTTTCCCCCTACCCTACACAGCCATAAGAGATACTACAGCTATCATGATGCCTTTGCGCCTTAATTCGTAATAGCTTCGGGGGAGGCGGTGGCCGAGAGGTTAGCGTCCTGGAGTGGTGAGCTCGATGTTCCGATCTCGAATCCTACCGGGGGCAACTCTTTCGGCCATCTTTAACGCGGTCGACAAGAGCCTGGGAGGTGAGCACAAGATCCCGAGTTCAAGTCCCACCAAGGAGCAACTGTAAATCTATCGTCGAGTGGCCGAAGAAACCGGCATGCTACATTCCTGTTTTTCGATTGCGACTTCAAGTGCGGTGGAGGAAGCACCAGGTGGCAGCATGAGCCTAAATTGAGGTTTGACCATTCAGAAAATAGACCTTCACCTAGATCACAGGTGTCACTATAAAATTCCAGCCTGCGCCACTAACGGGTGAGGGCCCACCATCACTACCCTCCAGAATGTGCAGGGCCAACCATCACGACCCTCCAGAATGTGCAGGGCCCACCATCACGACCCTCCAGAATGTGCAGGGCCAACCATCACGACCCTCCAGAATGTGCAGGGCCAACCATCACGACCCTCCAGAATGTGCAGGGCCAACCATCACGACCCTCCAGAATGTGCAGGGCCAACCATCACGACCCTCCAGAATGTGCAGGGCCAACCATCACGACCCTCCAGAATGTGCAGGGCCAACCACCTAAGCCCTCAGGGAAAAACATAATACCCTACAGGCGCTATATAGGCTTCAACGTAAAAAAATCGTATATATATTAATGAAGCAAATCAGTTTCAGGTACACTCCTTCTACCTCCCTTGTTCTAACACCAACCACTTTGCATGTATCCTCCCATCCCACAGAGCCGTAAGAGGAACTATACACCTGCCATGATGCCTCTGAGCCTTAATTAACCCCTTGAGGCCCAGAACGTAATTTCCATTGTAATTTGGGTACCATTAGACGATTTTAATTAATATAAGCAATATTTTATAGATATGACCTGTTTAGTATTCTTGTCCACTAACTCATTCGGTTTATTTTGTTACTTTTCGTAATATTATGGCTAACAACAGACGATTTTATATAGCAAAGGAAAGATCCGTGCATGAAGGGGTTAATGAGGCAAATCAATTTCAGATGAAAAACGCCAGTGTTTTTGAAGTAGTATGATTGTGTAAATCTACACATATTTTATATTTATACAAATGACGAAAAGGCAGAAGTCCCTGAGCCAATCTCCGTCCTACTCTGACACAGGTTATCACCGCTCTGCCGTGTCAGGAGCCCGGTGATGAAGCCGCCGCTCCTTACTGTGGCCTGTAGGTGTCAACTACTAGTTTAAGTATGACATATGTACAATACATATGCTCCACTACTAAACATATAGTAAGGAGCAACTAATGTTTCTACTATAGAATAAACAGATACCTTTAAAACCTTTAAAAATGTTAAATTCACACATGCCACCTGAAATAGGAAGGAAGACAAATAGTGAAGTGGTAAATAAATCCCCTAGTCGGCCAGATGCATAGAGCCAGATCGTCAGCCACTATAACTAGATATGATAGTAAGTCCAGTGTTATCTCTGTCGCCTCCGTGGTGCAGTGGCTAGCGTGCCTGGCTACGAATCTGCGGGCCCTGGTTCGATCCCGGGCCAGGGCAAGTCGGTGACCAGCCTACCCAGCTGTTCTTACTTCCTTTCGGGGTTGATAAATGGGTACCAAGGGTAACCTGGGGAAGGTAACTGTGGTAACCCGGGAGTCACACTAGCCCTGTGTTCCGGGGTAACGGGTTCTCACCCACCACAGGCTCTAAGGGCTACTGCCACGGAGATGAGCACCGCATGCCACGCGCAGCTTAGCGTATGCTCCCATCTTTACCTTACCAGTGTTATAAATGTCTGATTAACAGAAAAATGAAAAGGTTCCACCCGGTAAGCCTCAAAAATATCTGATGTTTTAAAGGGGACATGCACTACACAGACATCCATGGTAAGCGGTGCTTACAAGACCGGATAGTAGTGCTGAATATCATCCTGTCTGAACAAGGGTTGCAAATTGAATTCATCTTGACCAATGTTTAGTGTATATAAGAAATCCTAAACAGGAAAAAGACTCGCGGTTACTCTCCCACCAGCTGCATCTGCCATGTTTTGATTAGCGCCGCTTTATTGGAATCGACCATATTGACTGTGGATATAAAAACTAGTAAAGTTTGGTCAAGGTAAATAAAATCAGTTGAGAGCATTTAAACGCACAATCGCACTGTTCAGCATGCTATTAAGCTGATTGGCCTGTTTTAAGGTGAAGGAAAAGGGTATTCAAAATGTGGTCAAAACGAGATCAACATCAATAATTTCCAACCTTTTAATGGTAATGTTAATAAACCATTAGGTTAGCAGACAAAATATTTACCAGTCGATTATATAGTTCTTCCGCAAATCTCGGACATGTTCCTCCATAGCTGTCCCAAATAAGAACTGAACTGAAAATAAGAACCCTACTGAAAGCATTGAAAGGTGTCGCATGGTTTGAGCATGCACAAGAATGGAGCCTATAATCATGGTTGGCATGCAACAAGGTTAACTTAATGAAGGTCAGTCGATCCTTCCGAAGGTCTATAATTAAAGTAACATGCAATATATGCATTTCACATAGCATGATGTGAAAGAAAAGTAGTTAGACTCGGGGTCGTAGATTATAGCCATGCATGGCATTAGTGGTAATTGGATTACTGGAAGTGCGTGAAGGTAGATAAGCACATTTAGCAAAAGTCGGGTCCCTTCGGGCTTTGGTCTTCTTTAACCTGTCATTATGAATTACCTCGACAGTATTAAGAAATTGATCCAATACCTCAAACTTATTGCCATGCTTCTCACCAACAATCATGCACGGGCCAAAGAATTTCGGCGCTAAATTGGAATTCCTACTCGGAGTTAGAACCATTACGGTATCGCCAATTCTTTTATAAATAGGAACTGCATGCTTATGTTGTTGTGCCATCATCTCGTCACGAGAAGCTTATAGCCTGTCATTGATAATTTTGTGTATATTAGTAAATACATACAAATGTTGATCAAGGTATCTATCTATGCTATACACAGGTTATCTTAGCCTGGCCATATGGCATCCGCTTATTCGCACCATAAGGTATGTAGTGAGGAGACTTACCCATGGACTCGCAAACTGAACTATTAATGCAAGTCGTCACGTAGGTTAATACATCTTCCCAATCATCGTGCAGACTGTGTACGACAGGTCGCAACGCGTCAATGATCTTCCTGTTAACGCGCTCCGCCAGCCCATTTGAGCTTGGATGGTATGCGACCGTCAAAGTCTGCTAAATATTGTACAATGTACAAATCTCCGCAAGCAATGCATTACAGAACTCTGCGCCATCATCACTGAGTAATACTCTTGGTGTGGAATAAGGGCAGAAAAAGTGAGTAATTAATGCATGGGCTACAGTCGCAGCCGTTTTATTCTTCACCTGTGCAAGGACAACAAACCTCGAAAAGTGGTCTACACACACAAGAAGATATTGCAAGCCGTCATGACTCTTGGGTAACTGTAGAAGATCTAAAGCAACTACGTCCCATGGTTGCTCAGGTGGTGGGTATTCAATATAGGAGCGGGTCCTGGAGTCGTCTCTTTGTTTTGGGCACAAGATACATACCTGGCAACATATTCTTCAATGTCCACACGCATCGTGGGCCACAAATTTGAAAGTTGTGTTAAACTCTTGGATCGTCAGATACCATCCTGCAAGCCTACCGTTGAAATTCTACCCTGAAGCCTACCCTTAAATAGCTCAGTAATGGTTGCATTTATTTATTGGATAACCTTGAGTTGTCGAGGGATGAGTAAGAACCTTGACACCCACACACCAGAGTACTCCGTAGTGTAGGGGTAGCACGCTCGGTTCACAACCGAGAAGTCCCGGGTTCGATCCCCGGGTGGAGCGGAAACATATGGGCTGTTTCCTTAAATCCCGAGCCCCTGTTCACCCAGCAGTGAATGGGTACCGAGTGTTAGCCGGGGTTTGTGACCTGCTCTCCGGGGTGCTGGCTTCGGCCAAAACCAAGCACTAAGGATGAATGATAAAAATGTTGGTATGGAGATGGGGCCATACGAGCGTTGCTCAGGCCCTGTAAATTACAACTAGATGAATACAACTAGATGAATACACACACACACACACACACACACACACACACACACACACACACACACACACACAGAGAGGGATGGGAGGGATGACGGGAGAGGGAAGAGTCAAGGGAAGAAACAGGGAGGATAATGGCACTTTACAACGTTGTGAGTCCAATACCCTCTTTACTCCCTCTTCTTCATCCATCTTCCCCGTCCATTCTCTCTTCTTCTTCCTCATTTTGTTCTCTATTATTTCCCTATTACTATATTACCTATTAGTACTTATTACTTATATCTCTATTACTTTTCCCTCTACTACCCCCTCCTCCACTACCTCTCTAACTCGCGCCGGTTTGCTGTATGAGTTCAATTAATAACCTACGTGTGTGAGGACGATGAAGATATTACTTTATATTAGAAAAACCAAATATATAAAAAAAAATAGAAAAAAAGCGAAGGTGAAATGGATTTTTAGTATTGATATTTGAGAAGGTTCTCCAGGTAACCTTAAGTTATTTTTTCTCTTTCTCTCTTTATGTGTGTGTGCGTGTGAGTGTGTATATGTGTGTTTGTGTGTGTGTGTGTGTGTGTGTGTGTGTGTGTGTGTGTGTGTGTGTGTGGGCGTGTGTGCGTGTTTTTGTGCGTACGTTTGTGTGCGTGTGTGTGTGTGTGTGTGTGTGTGTGTGTGTGTGTGTGTGTGTGTGTGTGTGTGTGTGTGTGTGTGTGTGTGTGTGTGTGTGTGTGTGTGTGTGTGTCCATAAATGACAGATACACAAAAAAATACAAAGAACTAGTCGGATCGAAACACACACACACACAGACACACACACACACACACACACACACACACACACACACAACACACACACACACACACACACCCACACACACACACACCACACACACACACACACACACTCCGTAGGGTAGCACGCCCGGTTCACAACCGAGAAGTCCCGGGTTCGATCCCCGGGCGGAGCGGAAACAAATGGGTTGTTTCCTTAAAACCCGAACCCCTGTCCACCCAGCAGTGAATGGGTACCGGGTGTTAGCCGGGGTTTGTGACCCGCCTCCTGGGGTGGTGGCTTCGGCCAACACTAAGCACTAAGGATGAATGATAAAAATGTTGATATGGAGACGAGGCCATACGAGCGTTGCTCAGGCCCTGTAAAATACAACTAGATGAATACACACACATGAAATCACAAACAAAAAAATATTCCCAAACACACAGAAAGAAAACATGTCATCCATCAAATACAGGAAAAAAATATATGAACAGAAAAACAAAGCCTTCAATCAGATGGCAAATAAAAACGAGCCAGAAAAATAGTCATAATCCATCTTCTATGTTTAAAAAAATCAAAGGAGGAGAGGAGAGAGGAGAGAGGAGAGATATGAGAGAGAGTATGGAGAGAGAGGGAGAGGAGGAGAGAGAGAGGAGAGAGTAGAGAGAGAGAAGAGAGAGGAGAATGAGAGGAGAGAGAGAGAGAGAGAGAGAGACAGATGAGAGAAAGAGATGGAGAGAGAGAGAGAGTGAGAAAAAAAAATATACATCCTCTCTTCTCCCCTTCCATCACTAGCGGCGGCGGACACATAATATTCAACTAATGAGACTTGATGACTTTGCTCTGTATCTCAAAGTCGCGTGTTGACTGAGCCATTTCTCATCCCCGGCTGTGTTTGGATGGAGCGCAATGGTGGTGGAAGAAGGGAGGGAGGGTGAGGGAGGGAATGATGGAGAGGGAAGAGTAAAGGGAAGAAACAGGAGGATAATGGCCACTTACAACGTGTGAGTCCAAAGACCCTCTTACTCCTCTTTCTGATCATCTTCCCCGTCCTTTTTCTCTTTTCTTCCTCATTTATCTCTACGATTTTTCTTTACTATATACCTATTAGAACTTATACCTATATCACTATTATTTTCCCCTCTACTATATACCCCCTTCCTCCAAACCTCTGTAACACGCGCCGGTTTGCTACATGGGTTAATTTGTATCCTACGTATGTAATGTAAAGGACGATGAAGTTTACATAGAAAAACAAATATAAACAAAATTATAGAAAAAAGCGAAGTTGAAATCGATTTTTTGGTTGATATTTGGATAATGTTCTCCAAGGTCACCTTAAGTGATTTTTTTTTCCTCTCTCTCTCTCTTATGTGTGTGCGTTCCCACTCTGTGTGTGTGTGTTTGTGTATGTGCCAGTGCGTGCGTTGGTTGTCGTTTTTTTTGCGGACGTGTGTGTGTGTGTGTGTGTGTTGTGTGTGTATGTGTGTTTATTGTGTCTGTGGTTTATGGTGTTTGTGTGTGTGTGTGTGTTTGTTGTGTGTGTGTTTTCGATGTTTCCGCTACTGAATCGTGGGATCAAAGATTCATATTATAATATATATATATATATATATATAATATATATATATATATATATATATATATAATAATATTATCTATATATAATATATTATAATAATGATATGGGATAATGAAAGAGAGGAAAAAGGGAGGAGGAAGACGAGAAGATGGTAACGGCAGAAGGCGGAAACAGTGACGGATCACGTACAAAAACAAGAGAAAAAAACATAAAAAGGAAGAATCAAACACATGCCAAAAAAACAAATCTGAACTACAAGAACAAGTATAGGCGTCCAGCCCGGGGCCCTTCGCTCGGTGGCTCAGTTCTTGCGGGCTGGAAACTTGGCAGCGAGCTCAAAGTGCTTTTAAAATACCTTAGTCTACAGAAGTTACAGAAGACTACAACAAGCAACAGAAGTTATTGTAAACCGAAGTTTATTTAGCTCTAATAAATCATTACGCTTAATTACTCATTAGAGCTTGTCTACGCAAAAAAAGATTGTTGCACAGACCACCATTGATTTGACAGCATACATGTATTCAAAATTTCGCTCATCGACAATATTTAGGAGTAGTTATTAACTTTGGGCTTAAACTTGTTCCACGGGTCTTATGGTAAGAAGCAGCTCGCTTTCGCCGTGCCAATAACAAATACAGGGAATATAGCAAGTGAAGAAAACGAGGTAGCAAACAACAATCCCCAAACATACAACTAACATAACGCTCCCACAAAACAAGGCCGAGGAAAAAATAAAAACAAAGCAACATGAATGAATTAATTGGTGAATGCGTTCTCCACTGTACTGCCTCCCCTCTGAGCCTCTTAGGGGGAAAAAATAAGATGGAAGGTCGTGATTTTTTCTCCCTCACCTCCACACAATAACATTGGTGATTGAATACTAATGTTGTTGTTTATACCACGTTCCTTATTATTTTTTTCGTTGGGATCATTCACTATTATCTATTGTTTTCATGGACACCCACTTTGTGTTTTACTGTAAATTTTGTTTGATGTGTAGCTATTTTCCAGTCTGTCAATTGTAAGATATTTGAATTTGACATTGAAACATTTATTCATAGCTTTACAGTTGTTTACGATAGATAAAAAAATTACAAATAGTGATCAGCTGCAGCTTTCCTATATGAAGCTAAGCTTTTCAAGCAAAGTTAACCAAAAAAAACGATTTGTTAATTTGTAATAATAAAAATAAATAAATAAAATGAAAAAATATAATAATTAATAATATTAATGAAAATTTTAATAATAATAGTAATAATAATAATAATTAATAATAATTTGTAAATAACAAAATAATGATATAATAATTAATAAAACAAACAATAGAAGGGTAAAAACAGAGGGAGGGAACCGACAAACGAAGAAACTCAAGTCTTGTGGTAGGGCAAGATGGAGATTAG
>JACEEZ010012316.1:49020-51520 GCA_016584305.1 Chionoecetes opilio | reverse complement strand
AAACTACTGGATAAATACTTGAATAATCCCTCCAAAAGTCCCAAGATAGACAAAAAGTATCCCAACGCCAGGACCTAAATCCCAAAATCTTTGGAAAAAACCCAAGGAGTGGTGCCTCATCCACACAGACCTGCGTGACATCAAGCAGAAGGGGGCACAGAAACTACTGAAGGAGGCTCTGAAACAGGGCACCATACACCCCGTCACAAAATCTGGCCTGGACCTCCTCAACCCGTCCTGCCTCACCCCCGGAGACACCAGTGGGGACGAGACCTCCTCCCACGGGATCCTCGCCTCATTCATCCCCCCACCATCTAACTTCGAAGGACAAAACAACCCCTTCCTAAACCTGGACTCACTAAGCTACGGCATGCCTGTCGTGCGCCCCTTAAAACGGAAGTTGAACGAGTGCGACATACGTATTGGGAAGAATGGCGAGGTGAAGCGGAGGAAGGTGCGTAAGAAGGACAAGGGGAAGGCGTTGTCGTTGTATCTCCAGCAGCACGGTATCTCTCGCACTTCTACGGGCCTGAACGGGGCGAACGGAATCAGGCTTAACGGCGCTACCAGCATTAAGAACTGCGTTGATTATGCGCTAAACGGTCGCCTCCCAGCCAACCCCAAGAAAGTCGTGTGTAGTGAGGTTGAAGAGACTAAGGGTGGTGACTCCGCGTACTCCCTCAGCGACCTGAAATCCACCGTCAACAACTACTTCGGAGCCGCCAACCGCATAGCAAACGGGGAGAAATTCCACGTGATTGCGCGAAGGGTGAGTTTCGAAGACAAAGTTCAGTACCTCATCGAGTGGGACTGTCCAAGTTCCTCTTAATACAAGTTCCTGCAGCCGTCAAGGTGTCGTGCTGTAATTAGTGCAGCTCTTGAGGCTTGCTGTGCCCCCTTAAACCCCACAGCCCCTCAGTGCTGACTCAACCACTGCAGAAACATAGTCCGTCAGTCAACCTTGTCAGTGAATCACCAGTCACCTGCTCAAGGCATCAGGCATCATAGCCACAACCACATTTAAACTGTGTTCATCCTGCACTGCCACACAAGCATTGACATTTTGCCGTTATTGTGACACAGTCATCAGCCTCTTAAGATTGTGATATGGTTGCTTAGGGCAGAAAGGACTTCAACCTGTTTGAGAAGCATTATGGAACTCTAAAACTGAGAGAAAAATACTATCAATGTGACTCAGAAAATGAACCCTGGACTGGCCATTGGTATGAGGAAGCGCAGACCCCAAGCAACCACGTGAAACAAGTTATGGTATCGTTTAGTCATGTATATATGTTTGTTTTATGTTTGTATTTATCGGAGACTTGGGTGTGAGGGTGGCGGGTGCGGCTATCTGAAGGACACTGCCGGGAGGATGAGAGAGTATTGCTGTGTTGTTTACCTCTCAAGCATCCATTCTTTTAGTCCCCCTTAACGATTATTCCCAGTTTTTTTACGTTCTCGAATCCGGGCGTTCTGGAGTTCGTTCTGCGGTGCGAGGCGGAACCAAGTTTTTTTACGTTGTCTCGAATCCGGGCGTTCTGGAGTTGCGTTCTGCGGTGCGAGGCAGAACGAAGTGGTTTTTTTACGTTCTGTCTACTCCGGGCGTTCTGGAGTTCCGTTCTGCGTAGTGCGAGGCAGAACCAATAGTTTTAATTCCGTTGATTCGACTCCGGGCGTTCTGGAGTTGCGTTGCGGTGCGAAGGCGAACCAAGCAACCTGAATTTGATAAGCCGTGCTGGGCAGTGACTTATGTTGTACTAGCCGCAAAGCCGCCCTCGGACTTTTTGGCTAGCTCCTGCGGAGGGCTATTGGTGGGCCTTCGGCCCACCAAACACAGACTCTCCAGATAGCCCCTTCTAACTTTCCTAAAATCATGGATGTAAAAATGTATGAATTAACGCCAACCCATTCACATCACCCACAACCCATTCACTCACCCATTACCCATCACCCCCCACCCATTAACCATCACCACACACCCATTCACTCACCCATTACCCATCACCCCCCATCTATTCCCTCACCCATCACCCCCCACCCATTCACTCACCCATCACCCCACATCCATTACCCATCACCCCACCCATTCACTCACCCATTACCCATCACCCTACATCAAGGTTCCCTCAATTCTCGCAACCTACTTTTTTTTCACAATTATCGCTAATAGGCTGCTAAAAAAAAGAAGTAAAAAAGCGATCGGATCATCTCATAAGTGAGCTTAAAACCTTCCCCTGGTCAACCTGGTTCCAAAAATGTGGTATATGATGTGATTCCGCCACGGGGGGCGAAACCTATACCACACACACACACACACACACACAGACACACATACACACACACACACTTTCGCTTATATTATTATAGATGACTTGTTTTGTTGCCAAAGAATTGCTGACAGTCTATCAGGCCGGCGGTGGGAGGGGTCGGTTACTCTAGTGAAGGCCAACTAGCTATGATCTCTTAAGGATGTCACAGGAACTACCTCGTGTAGGTCTCG
>JACEEZ010012316.1:34020-41520 GCA_016584305.1 Chionoecetes opilio | reverse complement strand
ATGAGGGTTTTTTCTCATACTCTCATTGTATACTCAAACTTATGAGATGTATTATTGTTACAAACATGTTATTCTCTTGAGGTTCTAGTGACAAGTAATGTCGCGAAAGAAGCTAACACACAACGAATATGAGATACCGAAGAAATCAAAGTCTTCCAAGATAGAAAAAGGAACAAAACGTTTAAAAAATCTTAAGGACAAATAAATAATTCAAAACATAACCATAAATTCCTCTTTTTAAAAGCAGCAAAATCAACAACCTGTCCTTTTAATCCTCCACTTCTTCAAATTTCGATCATAAAATTCTTACTCGTGTTCTCCCTTCCTATTTTTATCATGTTTACCCTTTCTCCTCAAAAAATACTTCACCGTATAAAGCATGTGTTACCATCGTCACCTTAACAAACGAGGAATGGATAAGGTGACGGAGCGAGGGAGATGTTTGGATTTGAGACAATGAAGAAGATGGGAAGTTGAGGTCTGTCAGTGTATCTATCTGTGAGTTCAAGGGTTTACGATGATACTTAGGACAACAGATCGACGCCTGGTTATGCTCAGTGGAAAAGCTGAGGTCAGGAAATGGTCAGGGCTATGGTCAGGAAAGCCCGTAGATTGACGACTGGTGGATGGTACGTATGTTTCATGGTGGTTAAGTAAGGGAACGCTTACTGGGATCTGTGTGTGTATTCATCTAGTTGTATTTTACAGGGCCTGAGCTACACTCGTATGGCCCCGTCTCCAAATCTCCATATCTACATTTTATCATTCATCCTTAGTGCTTAGTGTTGGCCGAAACCACCACCCCGGGAGGCGGGTCGCAAACCCCCGGCTAACACCCGGTAGCATATTCCCGTTTTCTGAAGTATATGTCGCGTTTACTCTTGAACACGTCAGGTTAGGTTACGTTAGGCAGCGGTTAGGGTAGGTTAGGTTTCCTGAGCATCATACGGTAACTTTGGGTGAGAATCACAATGAGAGTATTTTCGACAAAATCCTATTGTTAGTTTCGGAGCTACAGCCAAGCGTCTTCATACGGAAACCACATACTCACATAGAGTTGGGGAATATGCCACGCAGTACCTATTCACTGCTGGGTGGACATAGGCTTGGGTTATAAGAAGACCACCATCTCTCTTTGCTCCACCCGGGGAGTGTGTGAGCGCGCGCGCTGTGTGTGTGTGTGTGTGTGTGTGTGTGTGTGTGTGTGTGTGTGTGTGTGTGTGTGTGTGTGTGTGTGGTGTGTGTGTGTGTGTGTGTGTGTGTGTGTGTGTGTATTCATCTAGTTGTATTCATCTAGTTGTATTCTACAGGGCCTGAGCTACGCTCTTATGGCCCCATCTCCATAGCTACATTTTATCATTCATCCTTACTGATTCCTTAGTTCTTAATGTTGGCCGAAGCCACCACCCCAGGAGGCGGGTCACAAACGCCCGGCTAACAACCCGGTACCCATTCCCTGCTGGGTGGACAGGGGCTCGGTTTCTAAGAAGCCCACCCGCCTGTCTTCGCTCCGCCCAGGGAATGAACCCGGGACTTCTCGGTTGTATGCCGAGCGTGCTAACCGCTACAATATGGTGTGTGTGTGTGTGTGTGGTGTGTGTGTGTGTGTGTGTGTGTGTGTGTGTGTGTGTGTGTGTGTGTGTGTGTGTGTGTGTGTGTGTGTGTGTGTGTGTGGTGTGTGTGTGTGGTGTGTGTGTGTGTGTGTGTGTGTGTGGTGTGTGGTGTGTGTGTGTGTGTGTGGTGTGTGTGTGTGTGTGGTGTGTGTGTGTGTGTGTGGTGTGTTGTGTGTGTGTGTATTCTTTGTGTTAGTAGGGTCGGGCCTGTTTTCGTAGGTAGCATTTCTTCAATTCGGCAGAATGCCAGATGATGGAGACCGAGCAGTTAAATTATAATGGAAATTTTACCGAAAAATAAAATGACCTCCCTCCATAATACCATATGGGTGTTAAATATTCCTACACACAAGGTAATCAAATACACTTTGATAATAATAACAATAATAATAATAATAATAAGTAGCTACAAGAATTCATCCCAATATTTTCCTAGAGACCTAGGACTTATGTCACATACACTAGTGTACTGCGGCTATCTATGCCAGTATTTTCTCTCTATACCTATACCTATATTTCCCTGAACTACACTCGTATGACCCCGTCTCGTCTCCATATCAACATGGTATCATTCATCCTTAGTGATTAGTGTTGGCCGAAACTGTCACCCCGGAAGGCGGTCACAAACCCCCGGCTAACATCCGGTACCCATTCACTGCTGGGTGGACAGGGGCTCGGGCAAGAAGACCGCCCATCTCTCTTCGCTCCGCCCGGGGATCGAGCCCGGGACTTATCGGTTGTGACCAGAGCGTGCTACCACTACACTACGGAGTTTCCTCCTCCGTACGGTGTGTGTGTGTGTGTGTGTGTGTGTGTGTGTGTGTGTGTGTGTGTGTGTGTGTGTGTGTGTGTGTGTGTGTGTGTGTGTGTGTGTGTGTGTGTGTGTGTGTCTCAGAGGTGAGTACTGGGCACCGCAAACGAAAATCCACTTCCGCAAACGAAAATCCGCAAACCCCAAACCTTACGTTCCGCAACCGCAAGTCCGCAAATCCGCAAATCAATTATGTGATATTTTCCGTGCAAATAGTGCAAAAATAGAAGTAAAACACTTTGTGTTAGTAAATTTATATATTATTTACTAAATCACTTGTGGCAATATTTGTATATATTATAATATATATATAATATATATATATATATATATATATATATATATATATATATATATATATATATATATATATATATATATATATATATATATATTATATTATATATATATATATATATATATATACATATATAATTACATATGGCTATTTATAGCTGTACTATTTTGCATGCAGATCACGTTGATCTTGGCCCGCTTGGTATCGAATACTTCACTGAGGTCCTCCATGGAGTCATAGAGGCCGGTGTAGGTCCAACTCTGCCCATTCCCTACTCGCCCCATATACGATATCCAACTCGGCTCACCTGGTGAACCAACTCGGACCATTTTCGAATACCAGCTAGGCCCGCCAACTCGGACCATTTTAGATGCATGCTTCGATCTCTCATTCGACTCATCAAACAACTTTTGAACTTCTTGATTGAACAATCAACAAAAAAACAAATGTCAAGTTTCGATACTTCGATCTCAAAGTCAATCACTTTTAAATCTTCTGGATTACATCAGAAACACATGGATTTATTCCAATATCTGGCCTCCAAGGTCATGGTGCGTGTTTGCCAGAAGCATCCGCACCAACAATGATGTAGAAGGCTGGCACCACCGCATCAATTTGAAGGCGACAAAGGGCAACTGAGCTTTTACCTCCTCATAAAGCTCCTTCATGACGAGGCCAGACTTGTCCCCCTCCAGGTGCGTCTGCTCCCAGATGGCAAGAATATTACGCAAACAACGAGCAAAATACGCTAAACATCACGGACAATTAGTTAGCCTCTGGGAGCAGTACAATGCCGGTGACAGTTCGGCAAACAATTTACTACGAACTGTGTCACATCACATCGCCGTGTATGTTCGATAGTGATGTTTTTTTGTTTTGTTTTTTTTTAAGCTTCAGAATTACATGTTTTATTTGATTGAATTTTTGTTCCATGTATAGTTTGTTTTAGTTTCTAAATTGTTTTTTTTATAGGCTTTATATAGAGTATCCTTTTTAACTTATTGACATGCATGAAAAAAATATATGTTTCATAAGTTTTAGCACATGTTTTTTATCAGTACAAAAATTATTGATTTGTGGTAAATTACAAATTACTGATTGATACTGTGGTAAAACCACACGAGCGACTCTTAAATAAGGTTAAGGCTCGTGGAATAGATGGGAAGGTTCTTCATTGGATCAGAGCTTGGCTAAGTAATAGGCAACAAAGGGTTACAATTAATGGTTCTAAATCTGAATGGGGACTGGTGACAAGTGGAGTTCCACAAGGGTCTGTTTTGGGTCCATTACTTTTTTTATTTACATCAACAACTTGGATAGTGGGATTAGCAGTGATATCAGCAAGTTTGCTGATGATACTAAGTTAGGTAGGATTATTGGATCACAGTCTGATGTAAACATATTGCAAGGAGACTTAGATAAACTTAACGAGTGGGCAGTCAGATGGTAGATGGAATTTAATATTGATAAATGCAGCGTTATGAATGTTGGTAGAAAAAACCCTGGTAATAGATACACCATAAGCAATGTGTCGCTGAAAAGATCAGAAGGTGAAAAAGATCTTGGAGTGAGGGTGAGCCCAGACCTCCGACCTAGGAAACAATGTATTGAGGCCAGAAATAGAGCTAATAGAGTATTAGGATTCATTACCAGAAGTGTTAAAAATAGAAGTGCGGAAGTTATTCTAAAGCTGTATCTGGCTCTAGTCAGGCCTCACCTAGACTAT
Source organism: Chionoecetes opilio (assembly GCA_016584305.1). Taxonomy (NCBI): domain Eukaryota; kingdom Metazoa; phylum Arthropoda; class Malacostraca; order Decapoda; family Majidae; genus Chionoecetes; species Chionoecetes opilio. The sequence continues at coordinate 37,072 of JACEEZ010012316.1, read as the reverse complement.
GCGGTTCAGTTTTGGTCTCCATATTACAGGATGGATATAGCCTTGTTAGAAACAGTGCAGAGAAGGATGACCAAAATGATACAAGGGATGCGTAACTTTAGTTATGAGAGGAGATTGAAGTTATTAAAATTAAACTCACTTGAGAGACGCAGAGTAAGGGGCGATCTGATAGAAGTTTTTAAGTGGATAAAGGGATTTAATAGAGGAGAGGTAGGAAAAGTTCTTACGGCTTTTAACCACGGTAGAACAAGAAGTAACGGATTCAAGCTGGAAAAGCGTAGATTTAGAAAGGAAATAGGGAAAAACTGGTTCACAAATAGGGTGGTGAATGAATGGAATGGTCTCAGTAGACAGGTAGTTAGTGCGGAGTCATTATGGAGCTTTAAAGAGGAGCTGGATAGGTTCATGGATGGGGATGAAAGGTGGATGTTACCACCACTATTAGGTGACAGGATGTCACTGTTAGGTGACAGGAACTACCACGTGTAGGCCTCGCGGCCTCTTGTAGCTTCCTTATTTTCTTATGTTCTTATGTTCTTATGTACTGCGTATGAAAATAATAAATATATTTCATGTTTAAGCAAGTGTTTCCGGGCCCAGTTGGTACACACAATGGCCCGAGTTGGTACACACAATGGGCCGCATTGGTACAACCAATGGGCCGAGCTGATATGCGTGGGCCGACTTAGTCATGGGCCGAGTCGGCAATGGGCCGAGTTGGCCTGCAATCATTGAGGCCTACCTGTCTTGAGGCCTACCTGTATACACTGAAAAATCAGTTCAGCTATAAGAAAGGCCTTAGCACTGCGATGTGTGTGTGGACATTGAAGAATATCATTCATTACTACACTTCCAGAAATTCACCTGTTTATCTGTGCTTCCTGGATGCCAGAAAGGCGTTTGACAGAGTGAATTACTGGAGACTCTTTCTTCTCGTCAGGGATACACCGGGGTACATTGTAAATTTATTAATGTACTGGTACACTACCCAGGAATTTACTGTTAAGTGGGGTAATTCCTTCTCGCTGTCCTTTAGTACTGCCAATGGTATTCGGCAGGGGGGGGATTTTATCCCCCTACCTGTACAATGTGTACACGGATGATCTCAGTACCAACCTTCGTGATACAGGTATCGGCTGCCACATACATGATGGGTGCATCAACTCACTGAGCTATGCTGATGATATGGTACTGCTTGCACCCACTGCGGATGCGTTGCAGGACCTTGACAATGTGTGTCAGGTGTAAGCTGTCAAGCATGACATTGTCTACAACACCACTAAGACAGAGTGCATGGTAGTATCATCGGCACGCGCTCAGGTGAATTACCTGAAAACAGCATGGCTCAGTGGGTCTGCCCTCACTTTTGTGGATAGATTCGCATACTTAACCATGTTATATCCCACGACATGACTGATGATGATGATATCATCAAGCAGACCACCAAGCTTCTTGTAGTGGGAAATACTCTACAGAGGAAATTCTCCTACTGTAGCAGAGAGGTGAAGATGGAGTTATTCAGAAGTCACTGCTACTCTATATACTGCAACTCGCTGTGGTCGCGGTACAAGGTGGCCACTATGAACCGCCTTAAGGTCTGTCACAATGACATCCTGAAGAGGCTTCTGGGGCTGCCCAGGTGGTGCAGCTCGTCCCTGGCTTTCGCTAGGAACGGCGTGAACAATCTGGATGTGATCCGTCGACACTCCGTGTTCAGTTTAAGGAGTAGGGTGAAGCTCTCTACGAACTCCATCATCACCTCTGTCAGGCAGAGCTCGGCCTATGTATGTGGACCTATATAACAGCGGTGGATGGGTCTGCTGTTTGAGCAGAATGTTGGGTAGCACAGGTGTCCATGTATGTTTTTCTATGTACTTTGATACTATGTCCCTTCATACTATGTACCTTCCTTTACTGTGCTGTACTTTGTTCTTGTTTTTTGTTATTGCTCTAGTACTTAAGTTTACTCCTTGGCTTGTTCTTGTTGCTTTGTTTTTTGTCTGTATGCCTCCGGGCGTGAATAAAATTATTATTATTATTATTATTATAGAGAAATATTATTCCAGCGTGTGACGTTTGGGGTCCTCATCTTCCTATCCAATTCTCTCTTGATGTTGGCTGCGGTGGTTGGCTTTCGGTTCTGTTTGTACCACAGAGACTGTTTTTTTTTTTTCACCTAAGAATACACACAACAAATATTATTTGAAAACTACGTTTTTGATATAAAAATATATAATAATTTTACAATTTAACTTAAACAGTTGTCTCTACTGACAAGTTGTTAGCAAATGGCCAACTTGTCCAACCGATGATTTTCCTCCTCATGCTGAAGCTGAACCCCAGCACATCGTCCATAGTAGCAACCAGCCGGTCCTCGGCTCGGTGGAGGGCGTTGTTTCGTCATAGTACTCAAGGAACGGCACAAAGCATCATGCGGCACAAAATTGTTTGCGCGGTACAGTACGAGGGATGGCAGTTAACTCGCACCTTACCCTAGCGATAAGGCAGGATGAATGCTGTCGCCCCACTATCGCTACGCACTAATTCACTCACAACACACTCTTTGCAAGAAATACTTAGCTCTACAGCAGAGCCATAATCACTGTAAGCAAATAACACTGTCACCAGCACACGTAGAATACACATACATAGTACCTCTTGTGTATGCTTGCTGTGTCTGAATCACTGGTTTATAGCCCTCTGATCACCCTCTTCTTGCTCAGTATATGTACTTATTATATGCGTTAATGTGTCATGAAGATAATAGTTGGGTCAGTTTTTCTAAACATCCTGTGGTTATTTTATAATCTCGGGTAGGAGCACACGATAATATAAGGCATGACTGAGTCGGCGAGGAACGTGTCATTTCACAGACCAGCCTGCCACCGCCAAATCATGTTTCTAGTATCTTCTGACTTTGGGTCTCACTTAACAAAGTTTACAGTAACATCTAAAATATTTGAATGATATTACTACATCACATAGATTATGTTTATATGAATTACAACCAAAAATGTAAAAAAAAAATATATATATATATGAAAAAGCAAAG
>JACEEZ010012316.1:19020-29020 GCA_016584305.1 Chionoecetes opilio | reverse complement strand
GGCTTCCAGATGGGCCCCAAGGTGAGTGCCAATTAAACTTTTTTTTCCCAAAAAAGTTTTTCCCAATTTCCTCAGGGGAAAAAAGGGGTTTTAGGGAGGGGACAGGAGCGGGTGTTTTTAAATTTGGTCGGGGTCTGAGGCACAAATGGAGGGACCAGTTGACGGGGCCCCGGGAGGGTACTGGGGAGGCGGGCGGCGGGGGGGCCCGGGCCCAGCCTCCACGGGGGCCCAATGGTGGTCCAAAAGGGGGAAAACTTTCCCCTTTTGACTGAAAAGGCAAAATGGGGGGCCCCGTTCAGGGGAAATGGAGTATTGGCAAAACAAATAAAAAGGGGGAAACAGACAGGGGAAAGGTTTTTCTGCATAAAGGTGCGGGGGGACATCTGTCCCGGGTTCAGTGAGGGAGAGTGTCAGACAAAGGGGAGAAGCGGAGTGAAATAGGGGGTCTCGGGGCCCCAATGTTTTGGGCCCTGCCCCATTTTGGCCAAGGAGCCGCTGCCGCCACTCTAAATTTGCGGGGTGGGAGGTAAAGGGGGCGGGGGGACAGCTTCTAAAGGGAAAGGAATTACATAAAGCTAAAATTCCCCCTAAACATTCTGAGGGGTTTTTCTGGTGACCCCTTTTTTTAAAGGGCCCCCCAGGTATAATAATTTTTATTTATGTTTCTTTTTTGATTTCTTTCAGCAATAAGAAAGGGGAAACCCTATATAACCATTAAAAGCCCCCCGGGGCCCCCCCCCCCTTTATTTTGGGTTTTTTAAATTTTACTGGATTGACCCCAAGGGATTACCCCTGAAATCGAATGATCTCTTAAATATTTATATTAAAAAGTGGGAAAAAAAGTTCCCGGGCTCACCGGATCCAGCGGCGGAAATGCGGGAAGTGAGTTTGGGGAAACCGGGGCTTTTCCACTCCAAGGTCAAGCGTTTCATTATGCTCCCATGTATACTAAATTTTCAAAAATGACATTTCATCTTTTACAGTCATTTTTGTTTTCTTTTTGATTTCATGGAAAACTTTTTTTACTTAAATTTTCGATAGGGTTCTCGTTTTTTACTTTTTCTTCACTTCCCCCAAATCATGACCTCTTCCTTCTTTTTTCCTTACCTAATTTTCTGTTTTAAACTAAAAGGGTTTACAAACGTCCCCCCTGGGAATTTTGGGCCTTGATTCAAATTTCTGTACTTCCTTTTCACCTCACATCTGTTCCTTTGCGGTGTTTAAAACCCTCTGGACACATCTTATTTTTTTTCCCTCTTCAGTTTCCCCTAAATTATTACTTATTTTTAAACCTAAGAGTTCACTACTTTCGGGGTTCTCCCCTTTTTCAATAAAATATTTTTTGTGAAAAAAATTTTTAAAGTTTTCCTTTTCTGACCGAAAAAGCTCCCTTCTGTAAAATATTTACTTTTTATTATTTTAAAAATTGTGAAACCGAAATGTTTAGCCCACTACCATTTAAAAAGGGTTCTTACCATAATCACTCATAAATAAATGCTCTTTTTTTTCTATCTAGCATTACTTTCCAAAATTATTATATTTTTTTTGGATCTTTTTCCCTTTTCCCAAAAACATAAATACATTTTTTAAACCGTAGGACGGGCAAAAATTTCGTTTTGTGTTTTGTGGTGTGTGGGGTGTGTGTGTGTGTTTTGTGGTGTGGTTTGGTGTTTTTGTGGTGTGTGTGTTTTTATGTGTTTTGTGTTTTTGTGGGGGGTGTTTTGGGGTGTGTGTGTGTGTGTGTGTGTGTGTGTGGGGTTTTGGGGTGTGTTTTGTGTTGGGGTTTGTGTTTTGGAAATGGATTGTGTGTGGTGAAATTCACCATTGTTTTCCCACTTAGTTTATTTTACAGGGCCCTGGGGCTACACTCGTGGGGCCCCTTTTCCCTATCTTCATTTTTGTTTTATTCATCCATAGTGGTTAGTGTCCCCCAAATCCCACCACCCGTGGAGCCGGGTCACAACCCCCGCTACCCCCCGGTACCCATTAAACTGCGGTTGGACGGGGGCCGGGTTTTTAAGGAAAAACACCCCCTAAATTTTTTCCTCTCCACCCGGGGGATCGAACCCGGGATTTCCCCGGGGCCTGTGAACCGAGCGTGCTCGTGTGTGGTGTGTGTGTGTGTGTGTGTGTGTGTGTTTTGGGGTTTTGGGGTGTGTGTGTGTGTGTTTGTGTGTGTGTGTGTGGGTTTGTGTGTGTGTGGGTGTTGTGTGTGTGTGTGTGTTGTGTGTGTGTGTGTTTGTGTTTTGTGTGGGGTGTTTTGTGTGTGTTGTGTTTTGTGTGTGTGTGTGTGTGTGCGTTTGTGTGTTTTTTATTTACCTTTTTTCCCAAATTGTTTTTTTTTTGGCCCTGAGCTACCTCGTAGGGTCTCGTCTCCATATCAAAATTTATTTTTTTTGGGGGGGGCCTTCCCCTTAGTGCGATTGTTGGCGGAAGCCCCAACCCGGAGGCGGGGACCCCCCAAAGGGCCAAACAGCCGGTACACATTCACTGCGGGGTTTAAAAGGGGATTTTTGGGTTTTAAGGAACTGCCCATCTTCCTCCGCTTCCCCCGAGATCAAAAGGAAATTTTTCTCGGCTTTTTTTTGGGGTTTTTTTTTCCGTTTTTTTTTCCTAAAATCCCCAAGGATTGCCCTGGGCACAAAAAAAAGGTAAAAAAAAACCCCCGCTTATTGCTAGCCCCAAATAAAAAAGACATTAGGAATAAAAATAAAGGGGGGGTGTCCCAATTTTTAGTTGGGAAAGGTGTCTTGTTACTCTTCTTTTGAAAACATTTAAGTCGTGGGAAGTGTATAAATAAACGGAAGAAAATTTGGGAAAGAGTTTACCAAAATGAAAGGTAAAAAGTAAAGGGAAATGATTAACTCTTGCATTAGGAAAATGGCAGAATAGGGATGAGAATGTGTAGAAAGTCCCTTTTGCAGGGGCCGGGGAGGTGGGGGGCCCTGCAGTTTAAAGTTTAGAAGAGCAGTGGGGATAAAAAAAACGATAGAAAATACAAGAGAAGCAACATTCCGGCGTGATTTAAAAATTGAAACAGTCAGTCCGAGGAAGGGGGTTTTATGAGACTAAAGCTTTTGACCCCAACCCTGTTTTGGGGAGCTGTTGAGTGGGTCCCCCCCCAAAAATGTGGGACATACTCCATAAAATGGGGGGTAAAGGGCCCCCGTACCGATTTAAACAAAGCCGGGGGGAGAAAAAAAAAAAACGCAGACCCCAGGAAAACCCCAACTTCCCCTTAAAAATGATTTAGCAAAAGTTAATTTGAGATTTCCTCTCAGATTTTTAGTAAAAGGTAGTCCTAGAATGTTTATTTTAGAAAAGGGTATTTTGTTTTCTTTAAGAAGAGGGGGTCGTTTCTGGGAGGTTTTTTTCGAGTAGATAGGTGAAGTAATTGGGGTTTTTGGGGGGCCCTTGACCCAAAAAAAGGTTTTCTTTTCCCCAATCAGAAAATTTTAGAAAGATCAAAGTTAAAGGGGCTCGGTGGCATCTCCCGGGGAAACACTTAGCTCCTGTTAGTTGGACGTCTAATAAAAGCCCGAAAAATGCAGGGTAGAATCATCAGCGTGGGAGTGCATAGGGCTTTTGGGGATAACCAAAAAAAGACATTAATGATAATAAAAAAAGAGTGGGTTGTTTGGGTAGAAACCCCCAGAACACCACTATTGAAAATTTGGGGAACATGTCCCCTCTACAGGAGCGGGAATAGAACGGTTTTTTAAAGGAGACTTTTTAAAATGGGAAAGGGACATAGGAGAAGGATGAAAACCCAATGAGGGTATTTTGGGATATTAAGATTTGTTTCCCCCTCCATTTAACCTTTTTTTATGTTTAAAAGGGGAACCCGCAAAATTTTAAAACCCAAACCCCCCAAAGGAGGTGAAACCAAAATTTAGTTAGGAAGCTAGAACATTGCCCCCAGATCCGGCCCCTTTAAAGAAAACCCTACTGAAGTCAAAAGAAGTTGTGGGCAATAGATGCTTAAATCTTCTTAATTTTAAATATAATTTCCCAAAAATTTAGAAAGGCAGGAAGTCAAAACCCATAGGACGGGAGTTTGAAGGATTAGAACGGTTTACCCTTCTTAGGGAACGGGGTTTTATTTAGCAACTTCCAGCAAGAGGAAGGTGGAAGTAGATAACAAAGGCCCAAAAATTTTACCAGGGAGGGGGCAAGCCAGAAGCAAAAATTTTTTTAAAATTTGGGGGGACTCCCCTCAGGACCGTAAGCCTTTCGAGGTCTAGGGCCCAAAAGGGGAAAAAAAAACATCATTACGAAGGACTTAATAAAGGGATAATTAGTCAGAGGGTTTGGGGGGAAAAAAGGAACAAGCCCCTTCCCTTTAAACCCAAAATTATTTTCGCAAAGGTTTTTAGCGAAGAGTTCAGCTTTAGAAATTGTGAACTCTTGGAGCCCCCTGGGGGAAGCTAGGAGGGAAAAATGCGAAGAAAAAAAGTTGGAGATGTTTTTTTGCTAAATGCTTAAATCACGAGAGGAATTTTTATTTGAAAGATTTTAACTTTTTTAAAGAAAGAAGGGTTTTTGGTAGGTTTAAAATAAGATTTGGGATGATTACGGGCGAAATATAAAAGGGGTGGTTTTTAGGGGATGGATGGTTCCGGTCCGTCCCGTGAGCCGCCCCTCTATCTCGGACAGCATGGAAAAAGCAGGTTTTAAAACCCAAAGGGTTTACGGGCTTTAGGGTTAGAGAAGGTTGGAATGTACGCCCCCATGCCGAGACATGACCTCGTTTTTGCCTCTGCACAAAGAGTCGTGTCCCCTGACATGGAACGTAATCATTCCATGGAAAAACAAGTAGTAAATGCCTTAGGTCTTCCCCCTTAGGGTGAGTTGAAATGCCAAAGCACCTCCCCTTAGTTTGGGGCCCGAAGCGGCACCCAAACGATAGGACAGGTTTTCATAAAAAACCCCTTTTTGAAACGGAAGAACCTTTCCCCCAAAAAAAAAAAAAGAGAATGTTTCACAGAAATAAACAGAAGGTTTTTGTAGTTAGGAAAAGATCAAGAAAGTTTGGGGGTGTCCCCCAAGGGGGTCGGAATACGGGGAGGGCGCTGCCCAGCTGCTCTAGGGGGTTTTGGGGGATAGAAAAACCCGTAGGTTTTTTACCAGGTTGGTTAGTGAAAGAAGATGTAGCCAATGATGGTGGTGGGAAAATTGGGAAAATTTCCCCCTGAATGGAAAATTTTTGCCCAAAAAAATGGAAAGAGATGTGTTCCCTTTTGATGTTAAAAAGTCCAAGAATTTTTTCATAGTCCCAGGAGTTAGAGAGAGATGTACAGCACAGATACATTTTTGTATGGGGGACATTGAGTCGAAACCCAAAAAAAAAGGAAAATTCAAGGCCCTGGGCACGGAAAGCAAGTTTTTGTCGTTGCGCACATTTTAAGCAAAATTTTGGGTTGAAAATGAAATAAACAGTAAAAAGGGGAAAAGAAAAAGGGGCTGCTATCATTTCTCACAACAACTGGGTTTTCGGTGGGAAAAGAAAATGAGGTAAAAAAGGAGGAGAGATGATTTTTCACAGATAGAAAGTTTAAATTTTGCTATGTTTGGTTACGTATCTTCTCGGTTTTAAAACCGAGGTGCTAAAAAAATACACTACAGATAAACCCAAAATTTGGGGTTTTGGTTTTGTGTGTGGTGTGTGTTGTGTGTGTGGGGTTTTTGTGTGTGGTGTTTTTGTGTGTGTGTGTTGTGTGTGTGTGTGTGTGTTGGGGTGTGTGTGTGTGGGGTGTGTTGTGTGTGTGTGGTGTGGGGTGTGTGTTGTTTTGGGGTGTGTTTTTGTGTGTGTGTGTGTGTGTGTGTGTGGGGTGTGGTGTGTGTGTGTGTGTGTGTGTGTGTGGGGTGTGTGTTTTGTGTGGGGTGTGTGTTGTGTGTGTGTGTTTTGGGTGTGGGGTGTGGTGTGTGTGTGGGGGGGGGGGGGGGGGGTTGTTTTGTGTGTGTGTGTGTGTGTGTGGTGTGTGTGTTTTTGTGTGTGTTTTTGTTTGTTTTTTTTTTTGGGGTTTTGTGGTTTTGGTGGGGTTTTTTAATGTTTTGTTGGTGGGGTTTTTTTTTTTTTTGGGGGGGGTTTTTTTTGGTTTTTTTTTGTGGTTTTGGGGTTTTTGTTGGGTTCAACATCCCACCCAATTTTTATTAATTTTTTTTGAATATTAAAATTCGTTTTTCAAAAAATTAATAAATTAAAGTGGAGGGGAACCTTTTTTTTCATAAATTTTCCCCGTTTTTAAAAATTTTTAAATTTCACCCGGAAATTTCCGGGTTTCCCCTCCCTGGCCCCCCATTTTTTTAATAAAAATATAGTTTTTTAAAAAATGTATAAAAGGGGGCCCCAAACCAAAAAAGTTTTTGGCCCCTTTTTTTTTGCCCTTTTTTTAAAAAAATTATTTCGTAAACAAAACGAATGGGCCTTTTTTCCCCCCTTAAAACGTTAAAAAAGGAATGCTTCCTTCCCCCCCCCCCAAGCCTTGGAAAATACCCTTTTTACCCGCAAGCCCTCTTAAATGAGGTTTTTGTCCCCGCGCTTTCCTCACACACCCCTTTAAACCCCCTTTGAAAGACACTCATTCCTGTGATGGTGTAAAGATGGTGTGGGTTCTGATGGGGAGGGTTGGAAAAGTCGTTAATTAAAAATGGGGTAAAAGGGAAAAAAGGGAAAATCTGTTTTTAAATTTTAAAACTATTACTATTTCTACTGCCCACTATATTTGTCTCCCATTTTTACAACAAATATTTCGTAGTAATATTATATTAGTAGTATTTGGGATTTGGGATTATAAGTGTAGTATAGTATAAATAGGGGAGTATAAAATATAATAGTAGTAGAGTAGTAGTAGTAGTTGTAGTAGAAAAAGTGTAGTAGTTAGTAAGTTTGTAGTAGTAATAATCGCAGTAAACCTTCAAACTACCGTCCTATAGCTTTTTAAATTCCCACCTTTTTTAAGGGTTTTTAAAAATATACTTTAAGAATTCTTTTAACTCCATCTGCTCCATCTTTTTATCTGATCGTCACACGGTTTCCGTAAAGGGGGTTTTAAATGGCGATCTTCTAGCCTTCCTAACTGAAACTGGCCACCCTTTTAAGGGCTTTCGGTGAAACTTTTGCTGTTGCCCTTGACATTCCAAAAACTTTCGATAAGGTTTTGACACAAATTTTTTATTTCTAAACTACCCTCATTCGGTTTTTTTCTACTCTTTGCAAACCCTTTTCTAAAGTTTCCTTTTTTAAAACCCTTTTTATTGCAGCTACTTAGATGGTCCCTTGTTTTTTCCCTAACTCTGTCAATACTGGGGTCCCTTTAGGGTTCTGTTTTTATCACCCCTTTGCTTTCTATTATTCATTAATGATTTCTAATCTATATCATGCCCCATCCACTCCTACCTGATGATTTTTCCCTGCAATTTTTAAAGTCCCTTTTATTAGACGTCCAACTCAACGGAACTAAGTGATTCATGGAGGGATGCCACAGAGCGTCTAAATTCTTATCTTTTTTTCATTTTTGATTGGGGCAAGCAAAACCCTTTCTTTTTCAAAGCATCAAAACCCTTTTTTTCACCTATTTAAATCGACATAACCTTCCAGACATCTACCCCTTCTTCTTTTAAAAACCCCTCAAATTAACCCGTCCCTCTTATACAAAGAATCTGGAGTATCCCCTTTCTAAAAAATGAACTGGAAATCTCACACCCCATTTTTTTTTGCTAAAAAAAGCTTCTTGAAGTTAGGTGTCCTGGGCGTCTGCCTTCATTTTTTTTTTTCCCCCCTCCCCCGGCCCGCTTCCCTGTACAAAGGGGGGCCCTTTCCCACCCATGTTTTGGGTTGGGCCCCTCTGTATGGGGGGGGGATCCCCTCATACGCTTCTCTCCTAAAAAAGGGTTGAGTAAAAAACTTTTCGGCTCATCAACCCTCTCCTCTGATTGGCCCGTTTTGACTGACTTCAATTTTTTAAAAACCCCCGCAATGTTTCTTCTCTCGCTATTTTTCTAAACCTTATTTTTATGCTCCAAACTCTTTTAAACTTGCAACTAAAGCCCCCCCCCCCCCCTCCCGCTCCCCCGGGTTTCACAAGACTTGCTACTCTTCCCCATCTCTATTCTGTCCCCTCTCTCTAATGCAAGAAATTCATCAGCATCTTTTACCCTTTCATCCCCTTCACTGGGAACTGTGGAAATCTCTTTATTTTCGATTTTTTTTTCCTTTCTATGACCCCAAAATTTTTTTAAGAAGGAGCAACAAAACACCTCCCGAACTAAAATGGGCCCCCTCCTCCCCTTTTTTTATCATAAATTTTTGTTTTCCCTTTAAAAGGGCTGGCAACTAAGGGGGACTTTTTGTTTTTCTTCCTTTTTTTTTGCCCTTGCCCCTCCATTTGGATGTAAAAAAAAAAAAATAAATAGTAGTAATAGTAGTAGCATTTGTAGTTGAAAAAAAGTAGTATTGGTGGGTGGTATTTATTATTTGTTTGTTACGGATCTAAAAAAACAGCAGGAAAAAAAATAGAAAAACAACAACTGGGAAAACCCCAAAATAAACATGAGGGTAACAAGTATGCAAAATCGTGTGTAACATGTTTTTCGTGCTTTCCTGTGGGGAGGGATCAGCTGGGAATCACACACTAAAGAAGCTTTACATTAGTTCCTTCACGGTCGAGTATTCTTAGAGACTGATTTGTACTCGAACGTGCCATCGACCATATGAACAGCCGCAACGAACAACAGAAAGCTCCACCGACATGAACATCAGCTACATCAACAACCACGATAATTTGAAAGAGAGAGAGAGAGAGAGAGAGAGAGAGAGAGAGAGAGAGAGAGAGAGAGAGAGAGAGAGAGAGAGAGAGAGAGAGAGAGAGAGAGAGAGAGAGAGAGAGAGAGAGAGAGAGAGAGAGAGAGAGAGAGAGAGAGAGAGAGAGAGAGAGAGAGAGAGAGAGAGAGAGAGAGAGAGAGAGAGAGAGAGAGAGAGAGAGAGAGAGAGAGAGAGAGAGAGAGAGAGAAAAAAAAAATACCGCTGACTATCACATAGACATCCACTGTTCGTATACACTATCTACCATTCTATCCATACAGAAAAATCCCACAAGTTATCATCTGGATTCCTGTATTCTTGAATTCCGGCTCTTTCACACTTTTAATAAACGATAAGACATTCCTATATTATCCTTAACTAACCTTGCATTTCATTCACGTTAGACAGAAAGCACTGTATAGAATTACATACGTAAATATGTAAGAAAAAGTGAAACGTGTCAAATAATATCTCGAGTTGGTAAAATAATCATCAACCATAAAAACACGTGAAGAAAATAAACAGTATAACATAAAAAGAACATAAAAAATATAATAATCCCATTACTTGAATATTTTCGATGACGCTAAGGCACGAACGAGAAAGTTTAATCACCAACAACACCTAGTATATAGAGTGAGTTTACTTTTTTTGTGAGGGTCATCAAAATCTTAAATAAACTGAGTAATGAAACCCCTGACATTCCCTTACCTAGTTTAAACCTTCTCTCTCTCTCTCTCTCTCTCTCTCTCTCTCTCTCTCTCTCTCTCTCTCTCTCTCTCTCTCTCTCTCTCTCTCTCTCTCTCTGGGAAGCTGTCTGTTGGGGAAGGACCTCACCCAACAGCTCCAGGGGTAGCGGGGAAGTATACGCTTCGGTTGCCTAGTGTCTGGTGGCAGCCGCGGGACCGATGCGGTGCCCACTAGGCAACCTCCGCTTAGCCCTAGCCAACGCATGACCAGCCGATTGATCCAGCGTGGCCACACTGGACCTCCCGTCTTACCCCAACCTCCCTACCAAAGGAGCGTGTTGCCCACCGAAGGGAACTACAACCCGCCCCGCGGTGGACTCAACTCCCAGATAGAGGGGCGCGCGGGGAATATACGGGACGCCACGCACGGCAAACACGTGGGGAGCGGAGCGTGAAGTTTAAAGGAAGAAGGAGCGTGAGACGGAAAGAAGGTCTCACCGGGCTAGAA
>JACEEZ010012316.1:0-15000 GCA_016584305.1 Chionoecetes opilio | reverse complement strand
ACAACGGACTTGCCAGGGGCGAAAAAAAGGTAACAAAAAGGCCGTTTAGTTGCCAGTCCCTATCAAGAAGACAGTAAAAGAATAAAGCAAGGGGGGGGGGGTCAATTTAGTTTGGGAGGTGTCTTGTCACTCCTCTCTTGATCGATCCACTTTGACAGTATATTTTATTGTAGTATCTCATACATTTCATACCCTCTGGAGCAGTGATTCTTGGTACAGTCAATTATTAAAGGGGTTTATCTCCCCACCTGACCCTCTACATTGAGTTTCTTGGATGAAACATGCACAGGATGAAGCAATATATCAGAACTCATTCTGCACTCCTCTTTCTCCTCCTCTAAAAGACATGCATGTATGTATATGTATATGGATCACAAACTTGACCCTTGAGGAAAACACCGTTCACTTTATCCAAGTCTAAAGATTTTCCGATTGAAACGACTCAATATTTTCTATCCAATATCCAGAAGGAGAAAAAGAAGGAAAAGATATGATGAAGAAGACCAAGAGAAGGAACACATAGGAAGAACAAACAGTTATGCAGGTAAGTGTTGATGCATTAATTTGCCTTTTGAGGCCCAGAACGTAATTTTCATTGTAATTTGACTACCATTAGTCGATTTTAATGAATATAAGCAATATTTTATAGATATGACTTGTTTGGTATCATTGTCCACTAGCTAATTTGGTATATTCAGTTAGTTTTCTTAATTTTATGGCTAACAACAGACGATTTTATATAGCAAAGGAAAGATCTGGGTGTGAAGGGGCTAAGAGACTTTTTGTGATAAACTGCATACTATCTAAAGTTAGAAACATATGTTTTGAATACTGCTATTAGATAACCTCGCATTCTCTGTTTTGATAGGTCGAATATACATGATATTGTAAGTTTTTAATCGTATGACGCATTTCTCAAACTGGGAATCATATTTACATTTCTACGTAATATTTTATCCAACTTACTGATGTTATTTTTGTAGTAAGGCTACCAACACTACAGACAGGACTCAAGATATGATCATAAAAAGTTTGCAAAAGACTTTTAAAACTTGTCGTGCTAACCCAGTACCATTTGGCATATCTATCCATGAATTTATATATCCCTCTGTGAAATCCTCTATAGCGTATTTGCGTTCAGTACTTGACAGCCAAATTTGTTCCACATATCCGCAAATCTTAGAGAACCAGTTTCCGTGTATTTCTATCTTAAATCTTATCTAGTTTGAACCCTTTGCTACGTGTCCTCCCTTGTTCGTTCATTATTGGAACCCTACCAATATCTCCTTTGTTGAACCCTTTTCCTCGTTTTAAAATCTCGATAAGTTCGCCTCGCACCCTTCTCTCCAAGGATTGCAAATTAAGATGTTATAACGTATCCTTGTAAAGTAAATGTCTAAGCCACTGAGATATTTTAGTCATTCTTCTCTGTACTACCTATAACAACTTTATGTACATTGTATGATAACTTGACTAAGATTGTACTGTATAATTGAAATACGGTCTGACTAGTGGTAATTACAATTTTAAGATAACCTCAGCACTTCAATAAATAACACTCCTGGTAACATATCTAAAGCTTTGTTGGTTCGATGGAGTCTTACCAGCGAATTCTATATTTATGTAATGGAAATGAAGGAGAAAGAGGAAGAAGAAAAGGAGGAGGAGGAGGAGGAGGAGGAGGAGGAGGAGGAGGAGGAGGAGGAGGAGGAGGAGGAATACATACATAGGAATACATAAGAGTAACAGACACCAGGAGACCTATTGGTCCATAATTAGGGTATCTCTTGTACTACATTACTGCTAACTATCAACTACATGTAAGAGGAACAGTTGGAAATGATACATGTCCCTAAAGAGATAGGACATGGAAATTTCCTAGTGAGGAATGATAGGTTTTTTAATAAAATNAATTTTTTTGACAACTTCATTCGGGGAAATTTCCTCTTTTTCCCCCCTCCTAAATAAAAGACATGAAAAATTTGGGTTTTTTTTTTAAAAATGTAATATGGGATCACAAACTTGCCTTGAGAAACCCGTTCACTTTATCAATCAAGATTTTCCGATTGAAACGACTCAATATTTCTATCCAATATCCAGAAGGAGAAAAAGAAGGAAAAGACTATGATGAAGAAGACCAAGAGAAGGAACACATAGGAAGAACAAACAGTTATGCAGGTAAGTGTTGATGCATTAATTTGCCTTTTGAGGCCCAGAACGTAATTTTCATTGTAGTTTGACTACCATTAGTCGATTTTAATGAATATAAGCAATATTTTATAGATATGACTTGTTTGGTATCATTGTCCACTAGCTAATTTGGTATATTCAGTTAGTTTTCTTAATTTTATGGCTAACAACAGACGATTTTATATAGCAAAGAAGATCTTGTGTGAAGGGGCTAAGAGACTTTTTGTGATAAACTGCATACTATCTAAAGTTAGAAACATATGTTTTGAATACTGCTATTAGATAACCTCGCATTCTCTGTTTTGATAGGTCGAATATACATGATATTGTAAGTTTTTAATCGTATGACGCATTTCTCAAACTGGGAATCATATTTACATTTCTACGTAATATTTTATCCAACTTACTGATGTTATTTTTGTAGTAAGGCTACCAACCTACAGACAGGATTTCAAGATATGATCATAAAAGTTTGCAAAAGACTTTTAAAACTTTCGTGCTAACCCAGCACCATTTGGCATATCTACCCAAATAAATTTTTAAAATCCCTCCTGTAAAATTTCCTCTATAGCGTATTTGCGTTCAGTACTTGACAGCCAAATTTGTTCCACATATCCGCAAATCTTAGAGAACCAGTTTCCGTGTATTTCTATCTTAAATCTTATCTAGTTTGAACCCTTTGCTACGTGTCCTCCCTTGTTCGTTCATTATTGGAACCCTACCAATATCTCCTTTGTTGAACCTTTTCCTCGTTTAAAATCTCGATAAGTTCGCCTCGCACCCTTCTCTCCAAGGATTGCAAATTAAGATGTTATAACGTATCCTTGTAAAGTAAATGTCTAAGCCACTGAGATATTTTAGTCATTCTTCTCTGTACTACCTATAACAACTTTATGTACATTGTATGATAACTTGACTAAGATTGTACTGTATCATTGAAATACGGTCTGACTAGTGGTAATTACAATTTTAAGATAACCTCAGCACTTCAATAAATAACACTCCTGGTAATATATCTAAAGCTTTGTTGGTTCGATGGAGCTTCACACCAGCGAATTATATATTTATGTAATGGAAATGAAAGAAAGGGAAAAAGAAAAAGGGGGAGGAGGAGGGGGGAGGAAGGAGGAGGAAAGGGGGAGGGGGAGGAGGAGGAGGGGAAGGGGGGAGGAGGAGGAAGAGGGGGGGAGGAGGAGGAGAGGAGGGGGGGAGGAGGGGAATACATACATAGGAATACATAAGAGTAACAGACACCAGGAGACCTATTGGTCCATAATTAGGGTATCTCTTGTACTACATTACTGCTAACTATCAACTACATGTAAGAGGAACAGTTGGAAAATGATACCATGTCCCTAAAGAAGATAGGAACATGGAAATTTCATAGTGAGGAATGATAGGATATAAAATATACTAACTAAAACTATCACTATCACTACTCGATCCGGGGGACTATAATATGCAATTGCAGGGCACTATCAATACCCATTTACTTTACAGTGTGCGTCAAGTCTGTTTTTAAATGTAGTTATTGTGCTGGCTTCGATAACATTTGCTGGTAACTTTTTCCATCGATCAACGACTCTAACATTGAAATAATTTTTACGGAGATATGTGATGCAACGATGACCGTTTAGTTTTAGACCGTTGTTTCTTGTTATCACTTGAGGAGAAAGTTCGAATAGGTTCTCTTGATCAATGACATCAAATCCTTTTAGGATCTTAAATGTTTCTATCAAGTCCCCACGGATTCTACGATCCTTCCGGGGAAACATATTAAGTTTCCGCAGTCTCTCTTCATAAGATGAGTTTCGCAGAGATGGAATTTGTTTGGTTGCTCTTCTTTGCACTGACTCCAATTTGGCTTGATCTTTTACGAAACAAGGCGACCAGAATTTGACGGCATATTCTAAGTGCGGTCTAACCAAGGACGTGTATAATCGTGTCATTACTTTTGGAGTTTTATGTTCAAAGCTGCGTTTAATGAAGCCCAACATCATATACGCCTTTTTGCTGGCAGCTAGGCAATGCGCACTAGTTTTAAGATCATTACTGATGATGACACCTAAATCCTTTTCCTGCTGAACCTCAGTTAACGATATATTCTGCATTTGATGGTTATATTTGAGGTTATCGTTGCCTATATGCATTATTTTACATTTATCGGAATTGAATTTTAATAGCTATTTATCACTCCAATCTGATAATTTGTCGAGATCACGTTGCAAGAGTTCGCCGTTTTCCCTAATATATGCTTTACCGCCTAATTTGGTGTCATCTGCAAATTTCGATATTTTAGAGACAAGTCCGCAGTCCAGATTATTGATATATATCAGAAAAAGAGTAGGACCCAGGACCGAGCCCTGAGGCACCCCCCTAGTAACATCTAACCAATCAGATGCCTCACCATTTATTACTACCCGTTGTTTACGATTTTAAAGCCAATCGCCAATCCATGTACGTAAGTCATGTGCCCTTAGCTTGGTCAAAAGTCGCTTATGGGGAACTGTATCGAAAGCTTTCTGAAAATCAAGGTATATTATATCCGAGGGAATTTTAGAGTCCCAGTTTGAATAAATGACATTGAAAAAATCGAGTAGGTTTGTTAAGCAGGATCTCTTCTGTCTGTTAAGCAGAGATTACGAAAACCATGCTGGGAGTTTAATATTGAGTTATTTTGATCGAGAAAAGACACTATTTTATCCTGCAATATTTCTCAAATAGTTTAACAATCACAGACGTTAGACTAATTGGGCGATAACTACTTGCGAGGCTCTTACTCCCTTTCTTGAATATCGGTGTAACATTAGCTAGTTTCCACTTACTAGGAATATTTTTGTCCATTAGCGATTTATTGAAAATAGTCTTTAATGGGAGCGAAAGTTCTCTATGACATTCGCAAAGTAGTCTCGGCGAGATTTCGTCAACCCCCACGGATTTTGCTCGGTCAAGTTTCTGCAAATACTTTGATATTTCGTCTACTGTTATCTCTCCTATTTCCAATCTATCTCTTTCGAGTCCCGCAAACATGTTTACTGGTTCTGGTAATGGAGCTTCGTCTTCTTTAATATACACTGCATTAAAGTAGTCATTGAGTACGGACGCCATACTCTTATTATCATTTACCAAGATGTTCTTATCTTTCAGTGGCCCAATACATGTTTTGACATTTTTCCTACTCCGAACGTATTGAAAGAACCTTTTCGGGTTTTATTTGGATTCCTTTGCAATTTTTTCTTCATATTCGCGCTTTTTAGACTTAATTAGTCCTTTGCAACGACGCTTTACATCATTGTAATCTCTATAATCGCAGTCTGCATTTGATCGTTTGTAAACTTTATATGCCCGGCGCTTTCTGCTGATGATTTGTTGTATCTCATTAGTCATCCAATAGGGTCTGTATGTTATTTAAGCGTTTTATTACCATGGGAACATATTTTTCAACAACCGATTGGAGTTTATTTGTGAATAGATTACACATGTTTTCGGCGTTATTACCATTTAGTAGGTCAATCCAATCAACTTCGCTTAGTACCCTGCTGATCTTCGTGAAATCTGCTTTATTATAATTGGGAACTACTAACAGATTTTCTGTGATGTCTACGTTGCAATTTATGCCGCATCTGATTAACCTGTGATCACTGTTTGCCAGATGTTCACCTATATCGCAGTAATCAATCAGATCAATGTCTGTAGTGAAAACTAAATCTAGGATACTATTATCCCTTGTAGGCTCACGGACCACCTGATTTAAAAATACTTCGTTTGCCATATCAAGCAATCGCCTACCTTCACTATCAGCAGAATTATTATTCCAGTTTATACGAGGTAAGTTAAAATCTCCACATATAATTGTGTCGTTATTATTGTTGACAACTGACTTTATCTCGTCATACAGGAGGCAATCTACTTCCGCATTTGATTTGGGAGGACGATATATTGTCCCAATAGTTAGCAGTTTACCGTTAAGCTTAATCTTTGCGTAGACTGAGTCATAATGATCTTGATTTACTTTATCGATTTCGATTGCTTGTAAATCATCTTTAATGTAAAGAATGACATCTCCACCTGCTTTATGCGTACGACAATTTAGGAATGTCTTGTAACGTGTAATGGCAATTTCAGATAATAAATGTTTATCTTTTGTGTTGAGCCAGCTCTCAGTGATACTAATGATATCTGGCGTTTCGGAAACAACGTAAGCCAATAATTCCTTGCGCTTTAGAATAATGCTTCTGGCATTGGTGTAGAGTAATTTAAGTTCCTTAATAGTTTTGGTAACCTTGCGTGAGGGTTTACCGGCAGGATGACTAGGGTCCACTGTAACAGAGCGCTTGATTAAGTTACTTTGATTAGTATTTGCGGAAACAGATCGTGACCCAGCGTTTCTGTGGGGTAAGAAAGGGGTTAAGGAGATGCTGCTACTGCCGCTCGCTCGTCGTTTTTTAATCTGTAAGGAGAAACTTTATCATTTAGCAGGCGTCCTAATCTTGCATGACCAACGGGGCTGAGGTGGAGCCCGTCATCTCCAAACAGGATGGAATCCTAAACCAGGATGGGGTCCTCGTAGAAATTATCCCAGAAGTTTGCGAAGTCTACATTTTCCTGTGCACAAAGAGACCTTAGCCGGTTATTTACGCTGAAAACTTTATCGGAAAAGCGTTGGCCTACTCCCAGTCTGGGGAGAATTTCTGAAATAATTATATGATTAGTTTTAGTCTTGAATTTCCGGATCAACTTCCTGTACTTGTCCTGCATTTCTTCAGATCCGCTACTGTACACGTCGTTGGTTCCTGCATGAATGACATAGAGAGTGTTATCGTTTGTGTTCTTGGTGACGTCTTCGCAGGCTGCAGTGATGTCGTCGAGTTTGGCTCCTGGGAAACAGAATCGCTTCCTTTTATCACTTGTAACCCTACCACAAAACTCCACTAGCTGTCCTCGGAGAACTGAGTCCCCGATCAATCTTGTCTCATGAAATGAGGAGGAGAAGGAGGAGGGGGAGGAGGAGGAGGAGGAGGAGGAGGAGGAGGAGGAGGAAGAAGAAGAGGAAGAGGAAGAGGAAGAGGAGGAGGAGGAGGAGGAGGAGGAGGAGGAGGAGGAGGAGGAGGAGGAGGAGGAGGAGGAGGAGGAGGAGGAGGAAGAGGAGGAGGAGGAGGACTCATAACTCCTTTTGTAGTCTTACCTTATACATGATTTGTTATTTTTTACAAGCTTAAGAACAGATGAAAATGAAGAGAACAAATTACAACTGATTGACTTCCTTTAATAATATAGAGTGCAAGGGCTTCTGATGGGGTTCTCTGTAACACATCGCTCGTCTCTGTCACGCCATCCATTTAAGCCTCATAAATAAAGACACACCTTTAAGCAGGAGACAGACAGGGCTGATATATTGACCATGACATGTGACTTTATGTTTCCCAGTTCCCGTAATTAATAAACAACAATCTGGCGTTGATTTGTAGCTTCATGTCCCATTCATTAAGCTTCTGGGTCACGCATAATGATAACACACAAAGGTAGTTTACACCTCAATACAAACATTAGCTTTAGGTTTTATTTATATTTATGCTTTAAATATGCTTTAACATTTATTAGCTCTTTTTTTCTTCTTCTTTTTTTAAGTTAGGTTAAGGTTAGGTTAGGTAAGGTAAGGTATAGGTTATGTTAGGTAAAGGTTAGGTTCGGTTAGGTTCAATTTGTTTTTTGTAATTTTTGTTGTAACTCAACTCAAAAATAAAATTAAAAAAAGGTGATTTGCGACAGAAACGGTCAGCAGATTAATTCAAAGCACATCAACACTCACCAGAAAATAATAATTTCGTCTACCAAAGTGAGTTCAGTGTTCATCGGGAAAATTACCTTAACTTTACTGCCTAAATAGAAGCAAATATTAAATGCTTTTAATAGACATTAGCGTTAGCTCGTAGTAAGAGGCATGTTGTACTGATTAATACTGAACTGGCTCTGCTGTCCGTCTATCATTATTCTTTGTTGCGTAATCTGATACCTCATTACTTAGCATAACCTGGTGGTAATTGTGATGTTTATTATAACATTAGTACATACTTGTCTCTTTAAAGCCATGTATGTATTTATGATCATATGAATAGGTGTCATATCATCATATTGTGACTTTTTGTTATTAGCTTGCTCGGACTAAGAAATTTGTTATATGAATAAAATATTTTCTTTTTTTTTTCTCTTTTCTTTTTTCTTTTTTCTCTCTCCTTCTCACTCACTCACTTTCTCTCTTCTCTCTCTCTCTCTCTCTCTCTCTCTCTCTCTCTCTCTCTCTCTCTCTCTCTCTCTCTCTCTCCTCTCTCTCTCTCTCTCTTCTCTCTCTCTCTCTCTCTCTCTCTCCTCTCTCTCTCTCTCTCTTCCTCTCTCTCTCCTTCTCTCTCTCTCTCTCTTTTCTCTCTCTCTTCTCTCTCTCTCTCTCTCTCTCTCTCTCTCTCTTCTCTCTCTCTCCTCTCTCTCTCTTCTCTCTCTCTCCTCTTCTCCTCTCTCTCTCTCTCTCTCTTTTCTCCTTTCTTCTACTCTCTCTCTCTCTTTTCTTCAATCTTCTTTCTTCTGTATGTCGACCATAAACTTTAAGTTTCCCGATCCTTTCATTACAATATTCGTTCTGACATTCTGAAACTCTGTCATTTTTTTGGGATTAAAATATCACGTTTCTCTTTGTGTATTGGATTAAAGAATGATAAAAACTTTTAAAATTTTTTCGACAATCACGTTTTGAAACCAAAAATTTGAGTTCTTTGGGGGTTGGAAAAGCATTTTGTGCTGATAAAAATTATTCCCGTTTTACATTTCCGAATAACGGATCAGTAAATTTTTTTATGAAAATATCGGACATGTTTAATTTTAATAGCCTATTATAAAAGTAAAATTAGGGATTATAATATATCATTAATCAAAAAATCCCCCACGAAAAATATCAACTGCCTTAGACCTAATGTCAAAAAAAAAATTTTTTTTTTTTTTTTTTTTTTTTTTTTTTTTTTTTTTTTTTTTTTTTTTTTTTTTTTTTTTTTTTTTTTTTGGGGGGTTCCCTGGGGGCCCAGGGTTTTTTGGGGTTTGGAAAGCATTTTTTTAAAATTGTTTTTTTGATTTAAAAAAAATTTTGGGTTTTTTGCTTTCCCCTTTCTTTGGGGGGGGCACGTATTAAGTTGGTTTGAAAATTAATCGGGCTTTTTTTTTAAATTTTTTAAATTGGCTTTTTAAATTTTAATATTTTAAAATTTAAATAATTTTTTATATTTAAATAAAAAACAATCCCCCTACTTTAATATATATTACTGAAATTTAAATTTTGGGTGGGGCCTGGGGTTTTATAGGACCAAGTAATATCTGGCAAAAAAATATTAAATTATTTTCCAAATATACCAAAATGTCACACTTGGAAAATATCCGAAATATGCCAAAATAACAGTAAATTTTTTGACTTTTATATTTGTATATCGTTTTTTCCAAACCAAACTTCGATTTTTTTTTTAGAAAAAGAGCGTTCGAAGAACGTCAATCAGACTGTTCTTCAGAAAACAGTCAAACCCAAAATTGGTTTAAAAATTCATATGATCAAAACTATACCTAACACAAAAAAGTACCCCCCCCTGCCCTAGTACTCAAAGTTTTTCTTAGTTTGCTCTTTTTTTAGGAGCAGCTACTTTCCGTTGTAGCGTCCGCAATAGCCCCCTATTTTTTGGGACGAATCGCCCGGGGTATGGGGGTTTCCAGGTGGCAAGTTGGGAAAAATTTCCCCCTGCTCACATGACCGCGCCAATTCGGGGGGAAAAAATCAAGATTTTGATGGAAAAAAAGTGGTTTTTGAGGACCCGAGCCCAAGCGATGGTAACTTTAAACATGTAACAAGTTCAAAACGATGCCGAACTTTAGGTATTTTTTAAACACCAAAAATTTTCCAACGCTTTTCAGGGCTTTTGCCTTTTAAAAAAACATATCTTGAGGGACGTTGAGGGCCATTAAAAACACCTCCCTTTTATTTTGGTTTCAGAAAAAGTGCTTAAATTTGTAAAAATCTAAAGCCGCACAGCCCTGCCTTTCAAAAAATTTTTCAAAACCCAATTTCAAGCCAGGGAGGTACTCTTTTCACTGTCAAAAAGGGTTTTGTCATCAGTTTGAACCCGGCCATGAGTCTTTGGTCGTGCTGCCTTTTCCTTTGGAATTTTTGCGTCCGCTCAGACCCCACAAACAAAGAAAACACGGCTTGGGGAACCTAACTGGATCCTAGAAGCAAAGGAAATTACCTTCCCCCCACCCCAGATTTTCCACTGATTTCTTCATTTAACAGCGAAAAAAGTTCTTCAAAAGTTTCCCCATAAGTTTCCCACCATTTAAAATGGCCAAACCCCAATAAAAACACCAACTTATTTCCTTTCCGAAAAACCCCCCTTTGGGGCCCCCCCGCCCCCCCAAAAAAACCACAAAAACCCCCCCCCCCCCCCCCGATTTTTCCCCCCCCAAAACAAAATTCACCCCTGGGAAAAAAAACCCTTCGTTAAAAAATTTCATTCCCTTGAACAGCCCAAGGTCACTTTTTCCGGTAGATCTGGCCCCTTTAGAAAGGATTAGTTTCCTGACGTAATTTGGGGCTCCTTTTTGTCTCCCATTTCGGGAAAGTCTGACCATGGATATCCTCCTGGGGTTCAACGATTCACTTATAGCACTTGCAATTGGAACATTTAAAACTGGGAATCGGGGCTTTGGGGACGGCCCTGAGGGCAAAAATTACGTCAGGATACCTGATTTTAGCTCGCTTTTTTACGAATACCCTTTGAGTTAGGGGGCAAAGTAGCAGCATACGGATCCTTTTGTTCACGCCAAACCATTGGGATGCAAAATGCCATGCTGATTGCCGTTTGCCACGCACCATTCATTAAGGGGCCCCCCGGGTTTGGGTCGTGAGGGGCCCCCTTTTATCTTGATCACCTATAGGCACTTAAGTAGCAGAAAGGTTTAAATTCTTTGAAGAGGTTTTTTCGCGGGGGTTTAAAAAAATTTCCCATAGTAAAAAAAACTGTCCGATGCATTCACACAGTTACGGGGCCCCCATCACAGCCCGGGACAAGTAAATATAGGGGAAAAAACCCCAAAATTGGACTCCACCAAAAAAAAAATTTAAAAAAAATTTTTTAAAAAAAAATGTAAATGTACACGGGTAAAATCCCCACCAGCGCAACCCCCCCCTTCCCCGCACAAACCCCCCTACTCAAAAAAACCCCCCCCAAACAAAAAAAACCCCCAAAAAAAGGGAAAAAAAAGGGAAAATTTTAAATTAAAAGAAAAAAAGGCTTTTCTTAAATTTTCCCCCATTTTTTGAATTTTCGGTTTTAAAAAGGGGATTTAAAAAAAAAACATTTAATTCAGCCAATCGATTTTTAACAGTATTTTGCCAAAAAAATTTCAATTTTTTTTTCCCCCAAAATTGCAGAAAAAAATATTTTCATTTTTTTTTTCCCTTGTTAGAAAGGTTTTAAAATAAGGAAAAAGGAGTAAAGGGGAGAGAATAGAGGGAAAAAGGGGTGGGGGAAAAAAAGGGAAAAAGGGGGGAAAAAAAAAAGGGGAAAAAAAAAGGGGAAAAGGGGGGGACCCCAAAAAAAAAAAGAAAGAAAAGGGGGAAAAGGGATTTTAACAAAAATTTTTTCCCCCCCCAAACTTTGTATCCAAAAAGAAAAAAGGGGGGGGAGGGGGGAAAAAAGGGGAAAAAAAAGGGGGGGGTTTGGGGGGGGGGGGAGAGGAAAAAGAGAGAGAGAGGAGAAAAAAAGGGGGGAAAGAGGGGAGAGAGAGGGGAAAAAAGAGGGGAGAGAGAAAAGGGGGGAAAAAAAAGGAGAGAAAAAAAAAGGGGGAAAAAAAAAAAAAATAAAAGTGTGTTTTTTTTTTAAAAGAAATAAAAAAAGAAGAATTTACCCCCACCCCAAGAATTGCCCCCATAATTCCCCCCCGTAATTAAAAAAAGAAGGAGAGGGATCAAATTAATTAAAATTTTTGGGAAAGGTTTAAAATTCCCGGGTATGGTTTTTAGATTTAATTTTAAAAGTGGGTGGTTTTTGGGGGAAAGGGGAAGAGAAGAAAAGAAGGAGGGGGAAAAAGAAAAGAAGAAAAAAGGGGGGGAAAGGAAACGAAGGGGGGGAAGAAAAGGGGAAAACAAAAAGGGGAAAAAAAAATAGTGTAAAAGATAGTGTGAAAGAAAGAGTTGAAAGAAAGAGTGGTGGGAAAGAATTTTTAAAGACAGTAGAAAACATGTGAAAGAAAATGTGAAAAAAATACTATGTGTGAAAAAGAGTATGAGAATTGAGAAAAAAAAGGAGAGAAAGAAGAGAGAGAGAGAGTCAAAGAGATTTAAAAAAAGAGTGTGAAAGAATGTGTCAAAAAAAAGTGTGAAAGAAAAGAGTGTCGAAGGAAAGAGTATAAAAAATGTAAAAGATATATGATAAAAATACAATGTGTGAAAGAGTGTATGAGAACCTGGTGAGAAAAAGAGAGAAAAAGAGGACAGAATAAAAACGAAGCAAGGAAGACGAGGTGGCGAATAGAAAAGAAATTTAAAGAAGAAGATAAATAAAACGAATATACTGTCTCTTACGGCGATGTATTTGATTTTTTTAAAAGAAAAATAAGAACTTTTAAACATTTCTGAGCATAAACAGATAATGAGAACAGTGTTAGCTTGGTGGTGATGATGGTGGTGGTGGTGGTGGTGGTAGTGGTGATGATCGTGGTGGTTGGTGGTTGTAGTAGGATGATTGTGGTGGTGCAAATACACGAACTCTCCTAAACTTTGCTTCTCAAACCCAACATTATCCGCTTCTCTTTAAAGTTATTATTGGATTTCCTTGCAAAAAAAAATTTTTTTTAGCTCCCTTCCTCTCCCATCAGTGTCTCTTGCGTTCACGTCAAAACATAAGAAACTAAGGGAAACTACAAGAGGCTGTGAGACCTACCGAGGTAGTTCATGTTACTTAACACTACCTACCCTCCACCTTTCACCCCTCCATGAATTTATCTAGCCTCCTTTTAAAGTCACTAATGGCTCCGCACTAACTACCCTGTTACTGAGTCCATTCCAATCATTTCCCACCCCATTTGTGGACCAGTTATCCCCATTTCTTTTTAAAAACTACGTTTTCTAGCTTTAATCACGTTATCTATTTTTCTTTTTTTTTTCTCACTTTGGTTCTTTATTTAAACAAAAAATTTTTAGGTAAAGAGGTGGCTGAAATTATATGCATTTATGCTCTCAAATCTCGCTGCTGGTGAAAGCTAATGAATTCTTTTGAGTTCTGAAGCATTTGTGAAAGCTTTAACAACTAATTTTGTTTTGTACCGCTTCTCATAGATGAGTAATGACATGAAACTGATAAATTATTGGGGTGTTAGCCTTGGACAATTTATGAAGTGAATGAACTCGGTATTTACATATCTATTGATATTATTTGTATTGAAGGAACAGGGGTGACATTTCTTGCCCTTTAACATTAACAGCCTTTAAATCCGATAACCTTTTTTTACATATTGTACGATGCAATGGTCTCATTTGTATTAGTACTGACACTGTGTTGAGGAGAGTTTGTGACGAGCGTGAGCCTTATTTTCCCCTTCACGTCCAAAATTTTCCTTGGCTATATAAAATCGTCCGTTGTTAGCCATACTATTACGAAAGTCACTACATATTTATCAATAATAGTTTGTAATGGTGTTTCTGGTAGTAAATAGTACATAATAGTCATAATAGTACTCATATCATCAAATAATACCACGAAGCATAAATACAACACTATGTAACTTATATATAGGTTATGTATTTGAAGATTAGGGAATGGCAACTAAGCTGAATTTTTGTTGCATCTTTTTTTATGCCCGTGGCCAGTCCTTTGTGATGTAACAAAAGTATGTAAGGGAAGTAATAGAACATAAATACATTAAGAACAGGGAACATAAATAGAAAATAAGAAAGAATTAGAACAAAGAAAGGGAAGAGGTGGATGAGGAATAGTAGTATAGGGAGGGCAGATAGGGATAGTTTTATTTGTAAAGACAATAGCATTAATGAAATGACAACAGCTGCAGTAACAATAGCGGCGCCAGCAGCAGCAACAATAATAATAATTAAATGCGAGAAAAATATTAGTTATAGATGCTGACAACGGCAGCACGCACGTTACTTTGACGAAGAGTATCACAAAATGTTTTTACGAGGTAATGCATATAGACGTATAGCTAATGAATACAGGCAAGTGAATGATGTAATGATTTATATTTAAACGCCTGCAAGTCCGAAATATACGTTTATTCACTAGTATTTCGAAAGAATTGATATATTTTGTTCCCTCAGTCCATGGCTTGTCTATCCTAATAACACACAGCGGCATTCATTTGGAGAAAAAAAATATTAACCCCTTCACGCGCAGATCTTTCATTTGCCAAAAAAAAAATCGTATGTTGTCAGCCATAAAATTACGATAAGTAACTTAATATACCAAATTAGCCAGTGGACAAGGATACTAAACAGGTCATATCTATAAAAACATTGCTTATATTCATTAAAAATCACGCCGGCTCTGTCAGGCTCAGCACAGGGCTCTGTCACGCCGGACTAGAACCCTCCTGAGGAGAGACAAGGAGAGGTATGTCAGAGGAGTCTCGCTGAGGATGTCGAGGGTCATTTGAACGCTAATGACCTCCGACCCGCCTACCGAGCCCTGAAGAAGTCCAAGTCTCCTTCTCGGGCGAGTGCTATTCGAACAGCAGATGGGCGCCGCGGTCGGACATGGATGGACAGGGGGG
>JACEEZ010012315.1:0-10034 GCA_016584305.1 Chionoecetes opilio | reverse complement strand
AGAATAGTGAATTTGAAACCGTTATACTTGCAGATACAAAGCATAAAACAACGCTGAAACAGGGAAGATATACAGTCATGATATAAACTACTGCGTATCATCTTCAGTGGTACATACAAATGAGTAGTGATGCTATCATTGTAATATTTTGGGGTTTGGCCACATTATTGCAGCTGGCGACTAAATTAAGTGTTATCTACGGTAGCTATAGGTAAAAACCTATCAACACCTACTATGAAAACCTATTTATTATATAAGAATGTATATTTTACATCTCAGAGAAGTGTTCATAAACTACAATAATAAGAATAAGAATTATGATTTTAAAAGTTTTTTTTTTTTTTGTACCAGGGGGGTTTTGTCCTCAGGTTTTTTTTTCCTAGGGTTTTTTTTTCTTAGGGGGGTTTTTTTCCCTACACTCGACCCCACTTAACCCTCTACAATCCTTTTGAAAGAATTCTACAGAAGTGTCATCTTGACAGAAGAAACAGCGGTTAAGTTTTTACGTGGCAGCAGAAATCTTCTGGACACACCACAAGAAGCAGAGCCTTGTCATCGATGTGGTAGTGTTAGGCAAGAAAAAAAAAGTGACGGGGGTGGGGAAATATCGGCCTGTGCTTAATAAATTACTTACTATAAATTACTTACTAAGTTTTGTTTTTCTATAATACTCTACTGTATAAATAGACAATATCATATAGCAATAGTAAGTTGCAGCCTGAAGTGTAAGAGTGTAGAGTGTAAGTAGCGAGTAAAAAAATGAACTCCTGTTCTAAGTACAGTAAAAGGATGAAATTGGTGTCTAAATATAGTTTAGAGACCAAAGGAAGTGAATTATGATGTTATTGGATCGTTTGGCGGCCATCTTGATGGCATAAACCAATAGGGGCCGCCAAAAAAATACATGTAATAATGCCAAAATCACACAAAATTGCCCCAAAAAACTTAACGATCTACGTTTCGGTTGCAGGATCTGACGTGAGCGATATGGCTGAAACAAGAGGCCACAAGGATGCCGAGGAATGCTTCTTCAAGACTGTTTACAACTGTGGGGTTGGGAAGTTGATAGTCTTCACGAATCGACACAATATTGGCAGCTAGTAAGTAACCTTCGCCAAGATGATATCAGACTACGAAAAGAACTATCTGATGGATCATCTACTGTTAGATGTCACAAAAATTGCGTATCTAAGTATGTATCTCCTTCCACTCTCAATAAATTGGGCAAGCGTATGCCAAAGGAAGAGACAAATGAAGACTCCAACGCTGGGCCTAAGCGATTGCGTTCCAGTATCGGTGGTGATGTCTTTGACTTTCAGAAGCACTGTTTGTTTGCCATGACCATTACTCCTTGCATATTATTTGCTTGGGCTATCATAATCAATATTGCTTGTAAACTGGCGAATGACTTCAGAATCATATTATATGCTTTACAAAGCACATATATATATACAGACACTTTATAATTCAACTGCATGTACAACAGAGTATTTAGTATTAGTGTGTTTGGCTTTTTTACAGGTATTTGGCGGCCATATTGGATTTATGCCATCAATATGGCCCCCAAATGATCCAATAACATCATAATCCACTTCCTTGGTCTCAAAAAACATATATTTAGACCCCAATTATCCTTTTACTGTACTTAGAACAGGAGTTACACCTAATTTATATTTTGGTTATATATGGCGGTCATCTTGGCGGCCATCTTGGATTCTGAAAAAGCCAAGCCGGTGACAAAGTGGCCACCCAGCCTAAATTTTATTTAGACCCTAATATCTATCGAAAAAAGTAAAAAAAATTATTGTTGCCAAACATTGCAAGGTCCCCCCGGCCCAGCCACCGACTATCATTCCCACCAGGTCCCCAAGATCGTACGGGGGGAGGGGAGGAGAGGCAAACAGAAGCATTGCCGACGGTTTTTGAGGGTGATTTTCGTGACATAAAAACACGTCGGAATATCATACTTTTAGAAGTTTAGACCACCAAATGGATTTATGGTCCTATACCAAAAATGTACCAAACTAAATGTTAAACCCAACCTAACCAAAACTTATCCAAATATCAATAACCAAACATAATGCACAGCGTGTTTAAAGAAGTGGTTTAGGCTCATGTGAGACTATTATTTTTTGGTACTTACAAATTGGCCTTCTAGGTTGCCCCAGCTGTCGTTTGAGTCCCATTCCATAGTCTGCTAGAGTCAGGATATCATTATTTATCATCAGTACGTTGTTCATAGATGATAGGGCGTTTCAATTCCATATTTGATACGGCTTGTTGCTCTTGTGGAGGCTGCTGCTCAAGCTGATGCAGCTCTTGGTGCCGCGATTCCCTGTTCTCAGCATTTTAAGGGGGCCGGGGCCTCAATGAGGGAGGCGAAGTTACTTGATCCTATTCGTGTCAAGAGAGAGTCCCCTCGAAAATAGCTGCTGGTAATCTACATCGTCCAGCCCGCGGCTCGGAGTCTTGTGATTCCCGTTCATGGTGTTACCTGAAGTACAATCACTGGTTGTTAAGGCACCACTATACACAAATCTAGCTTCCGACAACACTCGTTCTCGATACAAAAAATGGTACTGGAACTGTCGCGATAGGGAAATTTTCGCCGAAGTCGGCAGTTCCTATTTTCAGCGATATTTCCCAGTTCTTAATTTGATATTACAGCATCAAATATATACATGAATCAACTTTTACCCGTGTTTCTCCATTAAGGTATTAAATACCAGCAATAGCCCCCCTGAATATATCGAAAATTTATGAAAATATCGAAAATCCTTTTAAGTCATAAAAATGGTAGCTGTGGCCTTGGGCAACACACTGAATATAATTTTTCCCATAAAAGGATATTTAAAGAGGGTTTTAAACTCCCACCCTCAGATTTGTCATTTCGGGAAACTTGGGCTTTTTATATGATTGCCACTAAGCATACAAAGGGCTGAAAAAGGCTTTTAAATATATCTACATAAGCGGCCTGGTGGTCGATGAAGTCGATGAAAGTGTCGATGAAGGGTGGGGGTAACACCTTGGTATCGGTGATTTTATTCTGATTCTTGAAGTGTTGTGGTGTTTGTTGCTTGATCACCCCGTTTTGTGCTTATACTTGTAAATGATATTTTGAAATGTCTTGGTTTTCTTGCTAATCATGTCTTGCTGTTTCCTTGTTTTCCACATCAGTAACAAAGTTTGTTTCTTCACATCTGCATCTGTTCATCTGCTAGGAGTAAAAATGTTGCAAGTTTTACATCATTTGTCAGTGTGTTGTCTTGTAGAAAGTTTAAGTTTTCCTGATGTCTTTATATTCCTCGCAGTGGTAATAGGAAGTGTTCTAAAGTTTCATCCTGTCCAGTGTTACATGTCGTGCTGCTGTGTTCCCGTTTGTTGTGTCTGTTCCTGTAGTTTAGTTTCAGTGTGTTGCTTCTGCATCTTATCAAAATTGTAGTGGATTCATCATTATCATAAAAGTCTATTTCTTTTATGTGTGTTTTGTATGTTCTGTAAAGTCTAAGTGTCTCTTTTTCAAAAAGTTCTGCTTTCCATTTCTTGGTATCATGTTCTTTTAATTTGTCAGTTATTTCTTGTTGTGTTTTCATACTAAGTTGGTATATGTTGGTATTAAAGCTCTTTTAAATAACTGTTGACTGTTTGGTCCAGTAATCTTCCCATTTTCTAGTCTTTGTAGCAAGCACCGTTTCAGTAGATCATTTGTGGAGTGGGCCATAATGTGTCTTATGTATGAGAGTTTAGCTTTTGCATCTCTGGTTTTCATCAAAGATGATCCAATTTCTCCTTTAAGGAAACTGTTTGGTGTGTATTTGGGGGCTCGTAGTATTGTTCTGAAAGCTTTGTTCTCTGTTGTTTGGAGTTTTTCTAGGTTGTTACTGTTGTATGGTATGATGCCTTGACAGTAGAGAAGCTTGGGTAACACCACTTGTTTCCAGTATGTTTTTCCAATGAGGACCCTGTTGGTGCTTTTTGCCACTACTGCTGCTGTTACATTACTCAACCTATGGGCTTCCTTTAGGGTTTCTTTCTTGAATTGATCAAAGCATCTTCTTTTGTTGGTGATATTTATCCCCAAGTATTTTATTTCCTTTGTTATTTTGATATCACAGAGATTATCAAGAGCTGTTTCATGTTGTAAATCAGTATATGGCTTTTGTCTTTATTCATCTCCAGGCCACTTGCTCTTGCTGCTTCGATGAGTGTCAATGTCATGTTTAGGGCATCTGATTCACTTTGTGCTAAAATAAGGCATCATCTGCATAAAACAATGCAGGGATAAAGCATATCTCATCTTTGAATCCAATATTTGTTTGGTTCAGGTGTAGGATGATGATATATGTTATCATTAAGAACAGTGATGTTGAACCATTGCAGCCTTGCCTTATTCCGCTGGTGACATCCATGTTTGTTACGATCTCATTGTTTAGATACAGGATGGTCTTGTCATTTAGGTATATGTCACTTATGACGTCAATTATGTGTGGATGTATCCTGAACTTTTTTAGGCATTCTATTAGGGGCTTTCTTTTCACACTGTCAAAGGCTTTCTTGAAATCTATAGCGTGAGTTATTAATGGTCTCTTCAT
Organism: Chionoecetes opilio; assembly: GCA_016584305.1. Taxonomy (NCBI): domain Eukaryota; kingdom Metazoa; phylum Arthropoda; class Malacostraca; order Decapoda; family Majidae; genus Chionoecetes; species Chionoecetes opilio. The sequence continues at coordinate 5,442 of JACEEZ010012315.1, read as the reverse complement.
CTTGAAAGACTGTTCGATGCAGTAGTTTAAAAGAAACAGGTTGTCTTCGATGCGTCTTTTCTTTGTAAATCCAGCTTGTAGTTCATTATCTTGTGATTTTGTGCATGTGATTGTCTATTTGCTTCTCAGTATGGCCATAAACAATTTGTAGGAAGAGTTGAGCAGGGCGATGGGTCGTAGATCACTTACTGTAGGTTTGTTCTTTTTGTCTATCATTATAGTTTTTGATAATTTCCATTTTTGAGGTACAGTTCCACTTGTTAATATGTTGGTCAAAACATGTTTTGATGGTGTTTGTAAAGATTTTTACTGTCTGCCAGGGTTTTAAAAAGTTCCTCTCATAGCATCTGGTCCTGTAGCTTTTGTTGTTTTTATTGCCTTGAGAGCATGTTGTATCTCATTTTCTTGAAAGTTTGGTTTTTCCATGTTAGTGATCATTTGCAGTGGTTGGGCTGATATTGTATCATAATGTTCTAGAAGGTGTGTTGGCAGACTTTATTTGTCGTTCATTTATGAGCAGCTGTACTGTAACCGTGTCTGTTTGGTAAAAACTCGTTACGTAGTTTTGTCGTTCATTTAGGTTCCACGTTTCGTCTATTCTGTTTGGCTGCTTTTGGTACACTCCTTCCCAGTAATGGTGGAGCTTGGTCTTGATCTCTTCCTTTGGAATCTCTATTGTATTTTCATAAAGAGTCACAGATTTCTTTGTATTTTCAATTCCTCTTAAGTAATTTATTTGCTTCCACAGTTTCTTATTTGAATGTTGTCTTGTTTAATCTTTTCAGTAAATTATTCTTTCATGTTTTGCTATTGCAATTTTAATTTCCTCTTTAACTTGTAGTTTCTGGTTTTGTATACATTTGCTTTAGTCTTTCTTTTTCTTCTTGTGTTGTAGCTCTCCTTGCCTGTCTATTAAATTCCTTCCTTTTCTTTATTCCTTGCTTTATGTTTTTTGTTATCCAGATGGGCTCGGTCTCTTGGCTGTGTTTTGTATGTTCTCTTGAAGTATGTCTTTGTTAGGTGTTTTTGCGCTGACTGGTTCATGATTTCTTCCCAGTCTTTTATATTAGTTATTGGGTTATTCGGATATGTTAGTCGTGTTTCAACTTCTTTAATATATTCTTCGCAGTGTTCCTCTTTGAAGCTTTGTGACTGTAATTTTTATTGAATTTTCATCTTGAAATTTCTGTTGTTGTCCACTGTTTACTTGAAGTTAATTTCCAGCAGGTTGTGGTCGGAAAGGTCGTATAAAGTTCTTTATTTTCGTCTATTTTCATGTTTATGAATTGGGTCATGTATTATGATTTACTAAAGCTAGATCTATTGCACTTTGTATACCATTTTGACATCTTTGTCATCACTCCTGAACATTCCATTGTTCCATTTAGAATAGTATAGTCAAGTTCTTCTACCATCTCTATTGTGATTTCTCCATTTTTATTCAGCAGTTGTGGTCCTAAGAATCCAAGATGACTGTTAAAGTCACCTAGGATTATCACATGTTTGTTATGGATTCTGTTTGCTATATCTATAATTTCCTTCTTGATATTCACATTTCTCTGGGCATTTGTGCATGAAAAATATACTAGTATGAGGCCACACGTCCATTGCTCCTATCTTAAATTCCGCATGTAATACATTTTGTCCCTTGTCGTCATCTTTCCATCTTGACGCTATCTTTTCTATATACTAATTTCAGACCTCCTCCTTTTTTATCATTCTCTCTCTATAGGAGCATTAGGGTCTTAAATTGTTCTGAAAAATCTATTTTGCTGTAATTTTCTTGAGTTTCTGTAAGGCATAAAATATCGTATTTGTTTAATAAGTTTTTCTAATTCAAATCTTTTAAAGTTTGTTAACCCTTGTACATTTAGTAGTATGTATGTAAGTTTTTGCATTTGTCAATTTTCCTGCGCGCAATTGGTCGGTTTCTCTCTTTTTCTGAAGCATTCCTTTCCTGTAATCAATATACCAAGTAAAGTCTTCCTTGGTCTCGCTTGTCTTTCAATTCCATTCTAAGCTGGTAAGCTTTTTCTCTCTGTGACTTTGTCATGTCACTTGATATAGATATGGATTTTATGCACTTATTAGCGTACTCGGCTACCGGAGGAATCCTTGAAGTCCGAGTGGATGTGGATTCGATTCCCAGGCGTTGACAACTGAGCTCGTCTCCTAACACGCTAAAACCAGTGTTCACTTAACTATATAGATCCATTATTTAGGCCGAGGAGTCGTGATCACAAAAATCCGACAGGAGTGTGTGTCCATTGCGATTGAAAATCATAGGGTTTCAGTTATACACCTTAAAAGGCGGTAAACACTAAACAGACAATGTACGTACTAAACAAATAGATGTGTAGAAATGCGGTAAACAATGTATAAAATAATAATTATATATATATTACAAATTTATTTTCTTTCTATCTGTGGAGATAAAGTAGTCTTCTTGATCCCTAATCTCTTATCTGGTCGGGAGAGAGGGGCCTCAGACGGCAGATAAAGTGCCATAAGAAAACCACGTCTTCCCTCCCCATCCACAAACTGGCTGACTCGCCCTAAAATTATATGTTACCGTAAACAATACATAAACTAAACTGAACTGCTATGGTGACGGCCTAGTGTCCGTTAATTAATTAAATCTCAAGCTACAGGCACGGCACGCGACCTGTGTCCTATACTTTGTAGATTTAACCTAAACTGGAAATCTTGTCTCATAAAGTACACGTATGTCCATCAACTCCTGAGGCATTGGTGTCATTACCTTCCCCACTTATTTTTTTTATCTCTAACGAATAGAATCACAAGTTCAATGAATGTATGAAGGCGTGATGAGCGGTGAGCCTTGGCGACAAAACCAAGGCCACACACACTCCCGAGACAGCCACTTGCATACCGCCCTTACAGCCTTCTCTATAAGACAAAACTGCATTTCTTCCACACATGTCACCGACACCTCACTGGACATTGTGACCTTGTGAAGACACGGAACAGAATCAGTAGTGTCAAGCAGACTCCTACAACCTAAATACCACAACTCAAGTAGATGGAAGCACTCTTCTCTCATACAATAAAAATAATTACTAATTCCAATGTTACCTCCTGTGGCAGAGATGGTCGGTACCAGTGAAAGAGCTCGTCAGGTGGCTCAATGCAGAGGCTGTTTCGCGTAGTAGCGTACACGTCCCTGTATTCGAGCCCCACTCACTGCCACTGGGTTTCTTTTCTAGCTTAGTATTGTTGATTGGCTCGCTGTTGGTAGACGCAAACAGTCTAGATAGTATCAATGTATCATATCTTTATTCTTACCAGTGGTGGAATCGTTTTAGACACAAGCTGCGGTACACCCTTCCTCTACATTCCCACAACACACACTGGATGATGTCACCAGTCACCACTCACTACACCACACCACCGTTGCAGTTGATGGGCCGCGGGCGCCATAATATGATGCAAATTGTCGCATATAATGAATAACACTAGTCTCTTTCTCACAAGAGGTCTCTTATGGTAAATAGAAAAGCCATAATACATATTCATGGTGATAATTAAACACTTATCATGTTGTCTATTTGATATTATCCCTCTGCAGAGTGTTCCCAAGAAGTGTTATCTCATCAATGTTGCAACTACAAACCCGGCCCCGCCAAATCTATTCCAGACAGAAGAAAAGCAAACCAAACCAAACCAAACCAAACCAAAAGCAAACCAAACAGAAGCAAAATAAACAAACACGGGGAATAATAACTACTCTATCGATTGATATGTACTTATGATGTCATTAACATATAAGGCTGCAAGTATGCTTAGATTTACCTTTGTATAATTTGATGTTGAGTGACAAACAATAAGTCAATAATAAGATTCGTTCAAGGTCAACTTGAAGATAAATACAGGGCAAGCTTCATGAGTGATGAAGCTACGGAAATTACAGTAAAGCCATCAGATGAGGGTGACATATTAGGCTTATATCTGGTTATTGTGGTGACGAGATGATTTTGCTGTTCTTTCTTGGCATGTATCAAACCCTCTCCCCCTACACATTTTCTTTCCCGCCTCACCCAAACACCCAAACCACCTGTTCGTCTCTCTCTCTCTCTCTCTCTCTTCTTCGTGGGCCATGTTCCTTAATCATTGTTGTGGATGAGGAAGAAGAAAAGAAGGAGGAAGCTGGTATTTATTTTTCCCCATTATTTCACAACATAGGTGGTTGACTGGACTACAGCAGGGGGGAAAATGGTATCAATCCAGAAAACATCACTCACTACTGACACTTACTGTGTTATAAATTGAGGTGCCTTCTGCACACACAAGACACTAGCTGCTGTATTGCTTTTCCGTCGGAAATCACTCATTCCTGATATCTTAGTAAGGAAAGAGTACAAATATATAGTTTAAGTAGAGTAGAAAACGTTTTTTTCGATCTACAGATGTCTGGTGGCCGTGGTGGGGTTAATTCTACATTTTATACATCCATGATTTCAGGAAAATTAGAAGGGGCTATCTGGAGAGTCTGTCCTTTTGTGTCTTCATCTGTTTCATATTAGGGCTATAAATGAACAAATTACAAAAATATCAGCTGAGTGGCAACCTACCGTACACTAAGATCGCCAGCTAGTGTTTATGAGGACACTCAGAACTTGATCAAGATCAAGTTCTGAGTGTCCTCCCGCCGAAAAAAATCTAGTAGCGAAAAATTTGAAAAGCGTATATACTTGCAGATACAAAGCATAAAACAACACTGAAGCAGGGTAGATCATGATTTAACATAAACTACTGTGTATCATCTTCAGTGGCACATAAAAATCAGAGTAATGCTATAATTCATAATATATGCGCCTGGCGACATTATTGCAGGTGGCGACTTTACTGTTATCTACGGTAGTATATTACATACAGTCAAAAAATATAATGGAAAAACTTTGGTGTCACCGTGCCACGGCGGGGTGGACCATTAATTTGTACTTTCTAGAACTCCAAAAGTACCAAAACTGGTATAAGTTCTACCTACCGGTAACTAGGACGTCTACGTTTGTACAAAAAACGGCAACACTGCGCCGCACCACTGCTTGCCTTGGTTCCCGAAACTCAACGTCATCGATGAAGTCATGAAAAAAATGCCTATTACTTGCCATCCACACTATATTTTTACAACACCACCCCGTGACACATCAGTCAGCATCACAACCTGAGTTAGGCGTTCCATTTGCGCACGAAAACCTGGGTCCGAGGCAAAGCGCGTAGTGACGCAGCAAAACCCTTGAACTTTCTCTACTCACATTGAGAGGTGGGTAGCTGGGTAGAGTTTTCAGTTCATAAAAACAATGGTCGCCTTGGGCCCTATTTCTCTTATCGTGAAGGGTTTCCGCATGCACGAGTCGGAGAGGATGTCAGACGGCATAAAAGAGGCATACATAGTGGTGGAGGTTTATGCTTTCCGCAAAG
>JACEEZ010012313.1:158171-238685 GCA_016584305.1 Chionoecetes opilio | reverse complement strand
CGTCCCCGAAGGAATTCTATTGGTCAATTCCAGGTACATTAATTTACCAGTGACGAAGAAGCCCTTTTGTATATTACTTGATACTTGATACTTGACTGTTGTTTAGAGGATAATTCCTCAGAGCCGTAGTGTCTACCGCTGCAGCGGCTAGCGTCCCTAAACTGTAGGTTCCACTTGGTCCAGTTAATTTTGAGTTTTGTGGGTGCTCTACATAGCGAAAGTGTAAACCCGGACTGGTGTTTCGTCAGGGACTGTCCCACAGGTATTTCGTCCAGTTGGGATTTTTTAACTTTCTCTACGGAGCAAACCGGTGATGTCTCGGATGTTTTCTTGGGAGGGTTGTTGAAGGCTCTTGGGCCAACTGTAGGGTAGGCTGGCTGATAGAAGAGTCTTGATTCTTGCCCGGGGCTTTTTGAGTTTGGTGGGGGCTTTCCTGTAGCATTTTTTCCGACCTGCCCTCTCATTTATGTAAGCTTCCACTTTGTTTGGTTGTTGGGAGGGGTTGGGTACTTTTTTTCTTCTAGGATCTTCCCAGATATATATGGTGGAATATCTCTCTCTGCGGTCGTTGCTGGGAATATTAGTCCTAGTCTTTTTTTAGTCTTTCCCAGTAGGAGAGTTCTTTTCATCCCTCTTATTTGCCTTGTGGAATGGGACCGTTGGACCGACTCAAGGGCCTGGATATCCATAAGCCTTGTGGGGAGGACCATAGCTGACTGCAGTAGTCCAGGATGGGCTGGACTAGTGGCTTTCCATAGAGGCATCATACACTCTTTTTTTCCCGGGAGGTAGAAGGTTCTAAGTATTCCACCCCTGCAATTCTTTCTAGCTTTTTTTATGGTCTCTCTTCGATGTGGCGTTGGAAGGTTGCCATCAGCATTGAGGTGAATGACCCAGACATTTTTACATGTGGGCTAGTGGTTATCACTTGTTTTTCTCGCTTGACAGGAGGGAGGTGGTTGTTTTTAGGATCTCTTGGTTTTTTAACCCACTCCTGAGAAGTTGGAATTTTTTCACCATTGAATAGCATGTTGTTCGTTTTTGGCCCATTCATAGATTTTTGTCGAAGATCTTCTTGAAGGAAGGGCTGATGTCTTCTCTGGCTCCAATGCTTTTTTACATATGTTTTTTGGTGTCATCGACGAAAAGAGGCCGTTGTTGAGTGGGTTTCACTTTCTTTGTCTATGTCTCCTATCAATGAGGAGGAAAGTACAGACCCCTTGGGGAACACCGCCGTCCCACCCCACCACTGTGTTCCTTCTGAAATTGGCTTTCCATTTGCCGTCCACTGAACTGCGTTTTTCTTCGGTGAGGGGAAAGTCCGTAATAACGCCATAAAGCCCACGTTTTTTCCCTGCTATTCCCAAAGGTCCTTGATTCTTTATGGTATGCCAGGATCCCATGCAATGGTCCCCACCCCTTGTCAAAAAGGTTCCCTTCGCAAAATCCCCCAGGAAATTTTGTACTGGTGTTCCGACGTCTTTTTTACCTTTCTTGCGAGGCTGGGTGGAGTTTATCGGTGGATATCCAGGAGCTGTTGGATAAAGCAGATTGGGGCCCAAGACCTTTTTTCACTACTTTGGCTTGTGATAGCATGCATCAGTATCCAACATATGTACCTCCCTATGGTTTTTTTCAGTAAAGCAAGGAATGCCCTGTTTTTATTTATTTGAATTGATGGGAAAAAACTCCCTGGCAATTTTTTTGTTTGTTTATTAAGGCCACATGTTGTTGTGGGTGGGTGGGGGTGTGTGTGGTGTGTTAACTCCTTGCCCTTGCCCTGCAGACCCCTTCCAACAACATTTCACATTTCCCCCAGCAAAAATAACCAATATAAAATTTTGTGGGTGTGTGTGGGTGTGCGTGGTTGTGTGGGTGGGTTTGTGGGAAGAGCCTTGGAAGAAAATTATGGAAAAACCATTTTTGCCCCACTTTGTTTTGGTGAACTGCTTGAATTTTATAGACAAAATAAAAACATAAAGCCCAGTGTTTTGACATTGATTTTTTGAAAAGTATTTTACCTGGTTCTTAAGTTTGTTTTTTGTTTTCATAAAACCAAGTTTTTCAAATATGATTGATGGTTAGGTTTAGGTTCCTAAATTTGGTCCACCTTTGTAGAGTTTGGTTTTTCAGGTTTATGTTTTACAGAGCTTATTTTTAGGTCTAGGCTAATTTTTTGGGTTTTTAATCACCTTTTAATTTGGTTTTGTTTAAGCCTAATTCGATCAAATTCTATGGTGGTTTTACGGTCACCCGGCCGGCCCAACCAGGCTGGCTGCCCGTGCAGCGGAAGGACCTCACAGCCCCCCGTCCCAATGCAAATCAACTTTTCTGCCTGGTTTTCACTAAAGTGAAAAAAATATAGACCCTCTATTTTTTTTGTTTTTCCTAGAAAGTTTCATAAGTATTATCACTACATGGGGGAAGTTTAAATTATACGAAAACAGGAGTAGTAAAGGACGGCAGAAGACCCCAGGTTTTAATTCCCTTTAATAATTTAACCTATTTTTCTGGGTGCAATTTTAATGTTCCCAAAAGAATATTTCCCCCTTCTTTACCTAAACTAATAGCTCATCTCAAAAAGCCTGTATTTTACTCTTACATTTTGCCTGCATCTTTTGTCTACGGTTTTTAAGTACTCAAAGCCATGACCCCACCACTTTCTCAAAACATGAGTTAATATTTTTATGTTTCAACTGTTATCGTGTAAGGCCCCTGTTTTCCGACTAAATCGTTTACATATTTTAGTTATGTTAACTGTCCTTCCTTGGGTTTTTTCTATTTTTCGTCCTACTCATATTCCACGTCCCCAAATATACATATAGTAAGGGAAGCCTTTTTCTGCCCAAATGTAAGTAAAGAATAAGAGTGGGCCCCCGTTAGGGGGACGGGCCCCCCCATAATGCCATGATAATGCTTTCCTTTCAAACTAGGTTTTCTTTGTAAAGGTCCTTGTAGCCCAGCGTCCTGATTTAGCTTTTCCCTGCCAAAGCGCCCTATATAGTAACCCTTATTTGTAAAAAGCCCGTTTAGCGTCCGTATTTGCTATATAAAAACTTTATTTTTCGCAATTCAAAAAAGAACAAGTTTTCTGAAGAAGAAGATTTGGGAGTTTTCTAAGCCGGCCCGGGCCCATTTTTTTTTGAATATTTCCTACTATTAACTTTGGTATTAAGGGGTTTAGAAGTCCTCGCCACCACTAATTTAAAGTTTTTTGATAACCAAAACTTTAACAGTAAAAGAATTACGCAAAGAGTGGAGTGGAAGGATAAACCAGTGAGTTTGGAAGGTTTTAAAGCGTAAAGTCCCGAGAGTTTTACTACAAAAGTTGTTTAGTTCAAATTTAATTTGTAGGTGAAGGTAAACGGGCCCAGGTGTTGGCCTTTTTTTTTGACCAGTTAGGGGTAATTCCCCAAGTTTTGGGCGGCCCCCAAACCCTTGGGCCACACTACCATATTAATTTATTTTTCAAAGGTATGTGGTTGTACCCCCTGTAAAAATCTTTTTTTCCTTTTTACCAATCTTATTTTTATAATGAAATACCCGGCCGTTTCACGTTTCTCCCCGGGTTCTGCGGCCTTTGAAAATATTAAACAATAATCAATATTAAACAAATAAATGATGATACTGATTATCATAAATAAAAACCAAACAAAGTAGATAACAAATAAATAATAATACTAATAAATAATAATAACGATAATGTCCCGAATGGGATTTAAAATGATAATAGTAAGTTATAATATAAATAATAAATAAACTTAAGATAAAAATAATTAAAACAATAATATAATACCTAACATTAATATGATAACAATAATGATAATAAAATCAAAAAAAAGTATAATAATAACGAGAATAAATGATAATGATAATAATAAATAATATTGATAATGATCATAATGATAATAAATAAAGAATCCTGGAATACACTATATGGAATGATAACAATTGGGATAGCAAATTGTTAATAATTAATCAAATAGAATAATAGAAATAGAAAAAAACCCAATAAATGATATAGTATAATAATTATATATAATATATAAATATTACCATATATATAATATATATATATATAGTTATATATAATATATATATATATATATATAATTATATATATATTATACTAGCCGCAAAAGGCGCCCCTCCACGGGGCGGGACGTTTTGGCTGCTCTTTTGCGGAGGGCTATTTGGCGGCCCTTCGCCACCCCTGTGTTTTGGTGGGCCGAAGCCCACCAAAACAAGACCCCTCTCCAGATTGAGCCCCCCTTCTAACTTTTTCCCATGGAAATCCTGGATGTAGAATGTAACATGTATTAACAGCCAAACCCATTCCACATCACCCCCCACACCCATTTCCTCAACCCATTACCCATCACCACCCCCCCCCTTACACTCCCACCACCATTACCCCATTCCACCCCCCACCCATTCCACTCACTCCATTCACCACACCCATTTCCCATCACCCCATTTACACCCATCACCCCCCCATCTATTCCCTCACCCATTCACCCCCCATCACACCCCGACCCATTTCAACCCAAACCACCCCACCCATTCCACTTCACCCCCATTACCCATCACCCTAACATCAAGGCGTCCTCATTTCCCTCGCAACCCACTTTTTTTTTTTCACAATTAATCGCTAATAAGTCTGCCCTGAAAAAAAGAAGAAAAAAAAAGTGGTCGGATTCAATCCTCCTAAGGTGGGCCTTAAAACCTTCCCCCCTGGTCAACCTGGTTGTTTCCCAAAAAAAATGGTGGTATAATGATGGGGAAAATTTTCCGCCACGGGGGCGGGGAACCTATAAACGCAATACAACACACGCACACAGTTTGTTATGGCCAGAACAGGAGGAGAATGCCTGATAAGTTGCCATAGGAGGTAAGGTGGGAAAAGAAGCGGGCCTTACCCGTCCTTTTCAAGCGCCTTTTGTAAACGCCCTGCCCCCTAAGGGCACCGACTAAAGCCCTATTGTACAGTCCGAATATTTTTTTCAGGCGCTTTTCGCCCTGCCCTTACACCTCAAAAGGCTTTATGCCCGTTGGCTGGGGTTCGGAATCCCTACTAGCCAATCACGTGTTTTGCTTATCTGGAGCGCTGGCTTAGGGCATCTTCGACCCAATCACAAAGGCCCTTTGAACACTTCCTATGCTGAAGCAGGGAATTTTGGTTCCCTCCCCTTCCTCACCAAGCACGTATGACCAAGGAACACACCGCTTCCCCTCCCCCCCCCCCCGCCAAAAGCTGTTTTTCATCACAAGTTTTTTGACGTTCAAACGCCAAGGTTTTTTGACCCACTTATATCAGTTTTTTTTTGCATTAAGTACGTGCCCCATAACAACCATATAATCCCGTTTTTTTAGGGTGTGCCGATTCCGGGGGACTGGGGGGAGTGAAAATTACATTTGCCAAGAGCAAACATTTCCCAGGTGAATCAGGAGAAGATGAACTAATAAAAGTGAAAAAAAAAAAGTTTTATAACGATTTTCATTTTTTGCTCCTCATTTGATCTTATATAGTTAAGTTTTTTACTGCAATTTTTTATACAATTCCCAATGATATGGCAAACATGTCGCACCTCGTGAGAGATGATGGTTAATGGTTCAGGCCGTGTCCCCTCAAATAATCATCTGGTAGTAATATAATACCGTAATCATAAGTACCACACTTTTAGTGCCGGGCGGAGCACCCTGCCGCCCGCCGGCCCGCCCCTAACCCACACAACAACACAACATTTTTCCTTATCACTAAGATATAACCACCCTATAAATGCCGCATTTAGTTCTTGGCACGAATCATTCATACCAAACCTTTGCAACACTATTCATACGTAAACACCAATTGTTACTTTTGTTTTACGTTTGTCAGGGAAAATTTGAAACAAGGCTGTAATTTTGGCTTTTTAATAAACAGAGAATTTAAATGTCCCCGTTGGTCAAAGGCCACAGCAGCTCACTAATTTAAAAGGTCCCTGACCATTTCCTTAGTTTTACAGCGCCCTGTTAGCGGTGCCCACGTAAGGCGCATCCTCAGGGGGGGGGGGGGGTGGGGGACCAAGCTGTGGAGGGCGTTTTCGCCTAAAACCATAAGTAAGGCCGCCCTATTGGATAGGGCGTGCCCTGCTTCCGCCTTCTCAGCCATCTGGTCCCCCCCCCCAAGTCTTTAGTGTCCATGACTTGGACACTGTAAGGTATAAGGTTTTAGTGAAATTGTTAACCTGTGGTCCGTCCCGACAAATATTTTTTTAGGTTGTTCCTACTAATTAATTTATGTTGTCAACTGGAAGCCAACACATTTCTCATGTTGTATTAGTTAATAAATCCCCAGATTTTTTTGTGGTGTCTTTGTATCGCATTCGTTTTTTTACAAAACTAACAACTGAACCAATGGTGTTAACCAGATTATATTATACACTTTTTGTTATCAAAAATGAAAATGTTATTGTGGCATATCAATTATTAGGGGTGCACTTGGCCCCTCATTCTTTAGCAGCGTGTTCAAGCCCTCAGAAGCAATTCTACGCGTTCTTAACCTTCAAAAAAAAAATTTTGATGCAACTGAGGATATATTTTCATCTTTTTTAAAATTTATTAAAGTCCCTTTTTATCCATAAAATAACTTCATGTTTGATAAACTATATTTTTAGATTTCCTATCAAAAGAATGAAATCAACAATTTTTTTTATTTCCAGCTAACCAGATCTGCTTCCATAATACCAAAGAAAATTCAAATTCATTGTAGTATGTGGTTCCCTCCATTTTTTAAACAACACTATACGTAATTCTATCCTGTTGTCTCCCCGGGTTCCCTAAGGGTGGACTTTTTCCTTACCTAGTCCTAGTAAAAAACATCTTTATGTTTGTACCCGGGTTTACCAGCTTTGTCCAATTATGGAAATAAAAAAGTAATCTTTTTTCATTCACAGCATAAATGAGAATACATAGTAAATTCTGAGCTTCTTTTTTTTTGCTGCCACATATGATATCCATTATTTTTGTAGGGTTCCCACTTGTATACTTGTGTTTATTTTTAGATAAATTCCAAGTAAATTTCCCATTGTGATTATGTGTGTGTATGTGTAAACATTGTGGGGGTGTGGAATGAAAGTGTGGGTTGGGTGTGGGGTGGGTGTGGTGTGTGTGGTGTGGGGGTTGTGTGGTGGTGTTGTGTGTGGGGCGTGGTGTGGTGTGTTGTGGGGGGTGTGTGGTGGTGGGTGTGGTTGGTTTTGTTCATCCTATTTTATGTGTAAATTAATATGTTAACGCCGGGAGAAAATTACATAATAGGGGAAGAAGAATTTGAAATACACATAAGTTATCATAAGCTAACGAGAATTTTCCTTCCACGCCCTCAAATTCCTTGATCCACTGGTTTAGGGCTTGATAATTTTAAACCAGTAGTAATTAGACACGTAAGCGAAACGAAGAGAGTGAGGAACGGGGATTCCTAGGTTATGAATCATTTTAGAAGCAGCCACACACGACCCGTTCGTTGAAAGTTTTTTAAGTCCTGCCTTGGGGGAGGTGGGATATTCCTCGCCTTTTTGGTAAAGGTACTTTTTATAAAAATTTGGTTTAGCTAGAGGGGTGTAGGTGTTGGATTTTATTGGTGGTTTAATGTCCTACTAAGGCAACTAATGGGAATTTTTGTTTATCCAGGTCCCCCCCCCCCCCAAGGCCAGGAGTTGTGATTATGGAGGTGATTGCTGCCGAAATGTGGGGGATGTGGTTCCCACCGAGTCGCAGGAATTAGGTGGGGGGGAAGTGAGGCCGGCGAAGCAAAAGCCCCCCTGGTTGCGGGGCCTTGTCATAAAGTGGCCGGGTGTTGCCCCCCCTCCCCGTGCCGCGCTGGTGAGAAACCAAGCCCCACACTCACGGCTTCCCCCAACATGGACTCCTCGTGTTGTCCCTTATCGCCCCCAAGAGATAAGTGAGCGGATAAAGGAGAGAAGTGGGGTGGCGGAGAGGTAGGATGAGTCTGTTTGTTCCCCATTAGAAAATAGGATTGACGTATGGGTTTTTTTAAAGTAGTTTTTTTTGTTTCCACTTCGATAGAAGAAATATGTTTTTATTACCGTAGTATGTTAGGTTAAGAAGTGTGGCGGAGTGTAAGAATAGTAGTTTGGTGTTCTCTGGTCCGAAAATAGGATGAACAATATGTTTTTTATTAAGTAAGATGTTGTTTTTAAGAAATGTGGCGGAGAGTGGTTTAAGAATTTAATGTAGTCCCTTGTTTCCACATTCGAATCGGATTGGAAAATAGTTTTTTATTAAGTTAGATTTTAGGGTTAAGAATTTGGCGGTATCGTAGGGGGATATGGAATTTTTTTTTTGAAGTAGAAGTTAAGGCAGAACTTGTGAAATGTACACCAGTTGGGAAGTGAGACAGTAAAGGGTTTGAATATATTATAATTTAGAAATATATTACGAGTTGTCCATGTCAGTTTTTTCCCAACTTGCATTATTATTTTTCTTTAAATATTTCTTGTGTTTTTGTTTTCATTTTTTTAATAATAATTTTTCCCACTTAATGTGTGGTGGCCAAGCGGAAATAACCAGGCCCCTGTAGAGTACACTCTTCAAGGTTGGGCACTAACATTAAATTGGTAAAACAAAAGGGTTGTAGATGGTCCCATTTTTTTGAAACACTACAAATATATTTTACTGTTATGGCTCCTTATATGTTTTTGTGGCATAATGTAAATGGTTGTATATATGTTTACATAATAATTGTTTTTGTATGGAGTTCGTTGAGTGGGTTGGGTTGTTTTATATAGAATAGTAATACGTTAGTATGGGTAGGCAATTTTTACAGATGTTTTTGGTTATAATTACTTACATAGAGATGGCGGATAAATATCTTTCGCGCTCTGGTAAAGGTGCACATTTACCTTTGCCTAATAAACTGGTTTTTTTGGCTAACGGAGAGTTTTTTCTTCAGCACGACTTTTTTTCCCACGAAAAGGGTTTTACAATGGGATGGGATTTAATAAATTTGGTGTGTTAATCCCTTATGCAATAAAATTATTTGAAACTTTGAAACTTTGATGAGCACACACACACACACACACCCCACACACAACACCACACAACACACAACCACACAACACAACACACCACACCCACACACAACACACACAACACACACCACACTTGGAAGTTGAAGGACTGTGCCACCATTCAGACCATCCCATAATTTAAAGAAAAAAAAAAAAAAAAAGGTCCACAGCTTTTCTCAGAAACTTCAGCCGTTGGTGATCCTAATGCAGCAGTGGTGTTTTGGAAAAGCCATGCGGATGATCTGCTTAATCCCGGTTCCCCCCAGTCAAACAACCAAAGAAACATAGTCCAAATGTTAATGACCTTTCAGAGAAAACTGATAGTTGGATTTTCCAAACATATATTTATTAAGGATCAGTTATTTGAGGTTTACGAATTTTATGTTTTATGAATAATAATATATGGGCAGAAACAGCAAACAGTTGATAACGCAGTTGTGTTGTTAATACTTTCTAAAAGCCCCATGGTTTTATACATCTTCCTATTGGTAACCTTAGAAAACAATGAAACCTCCCTCCTAAAAAAAAAAAAAAAAAGAAATAAAAAAAGACCCTTTGGTGAAGTTCCCCCATTTCCGGGAGTAAAAGTCCGCCCCTGAACCGTGAACTGAGAGTGGTGACCGGCCATGACCTCTAACAGAACACCAAGCAAACTCCCCACTGGCCCGCGCCCACCGCAGGATGGCCAAAACCATACCGGGCCAACACAAAACATACCCAGGAACATGTACAATCAATGATTAGATTAAGATAGATGAATTAACTAGATTAAGTAAGCACAATGATTGATAGATTTGATTCATAGATTGATAAAAAGATAGTGTTTTGACCGCAAGACAAAATGAGGCCCATTAAGGTGTGGTGGACAGTCACCCGTCAACTGGGTGGGATTTAACAGTGGATTGACGTTTGTGGGGTTGGAAAAAGTATCAAGATTAAAACGGTGGGAGTGGGGGGTGGAGTGGTAGGTAGTTTGATGGTTTGTTATAGTGGGTGAACTGCGTAGGTAAAAGCGAAGAGCATGTGTTGTTCAGTGGTGGGGTGAATGTAGCGGTCGCTAAGCGCTGGAATTCCCACCGAGGTTCCCGTCCCATACCACCCCACACCGTTGCCCCATTGGAACAGCCTTGGGTTTTTTGTCTGGATGGTTAATCTTGGAAACCGGGCGGGCCCCCGCTTCGCATTCCCCGTCCACCAGTTTTGAGCTTTTGGCTTGTCCCCCAATCCAGTGGCCCGTAGAGTCCCGAACTCCATGAATTCCCAACTGGTGATGCTGGGCAGCACAAAACCCCCAGAAAATTACTTTTTAGTTTTTACTTTGAAAAAACCAAAGAAATTCCAGCTAGAGTGCCTCTTGTGCGCTTTAAATGGAACAGAACCTGGGAGACAGAACAACAGTACATGCCTCCCCAATCACCCCCAAAGGGTGGACAGGTTGGTTTGTGGGCACTCAACCGCCTTTGCTGAACGCCCTTTGTGGCACGAAGTGGGCCTGGTGTTTTGGGGGGGCCCGATCCAATGCCTGAACAGGCAGGCAATGAAAGTCCCTTCCCCTCCGAGGTTAGAAGTCACAGTTGGGGCCTGCCCATGAAAAGGAATGAGATTTATAATCCAAGGGTTCATAACACTTTTGCCACCAACGATAAATTTTTGGAACCTTCATTTTTTCCCCCCAGAACTTCTCAGGTACCTTAAAAGGCATCTAACACTTTTTCAAAAACCTAAACCTTCTGTCTTCCCAGGAAAATATGATTACAGCAATACTAACAAAGGCATTCACCTAAACTCGTCCAAGTTTACGCGCCGGTTTCCCTGTCTCCTGAGAACTCCCCTTGGTTGCCCATCAGGAAACCCTGCGGTGAAGGTCCTTTTTTTCCCCGATTAAGGCGTTTAATTGCCCATGGCTGCACACCTGGCCGGCGGTAGCATTTGCCAGTAACTGGCGGTCCCCCACGCCAACTACAACTCGCTCTGCCCGGCTTCCCTCGTAACTCCCGCTACCTCGCGGCAGGAATGGCCCCGTCTTTGCGGTCTTGAAAGGTTGATTGCCAGCGGTAGAATATGTACTGGTTTTTTCATGTCCCCCCCTCTTTTTTCCCCAGGAAAATGGTTGGAGGGGGAGGGGAAAGTTTTCAAGAAAGGGCATTATGTCTTGGGTCATGGGGGGTGACAGTCCTAGTATATATTTTGGCAAAAAACCCTCCCTTCCTTTGCCCCCGTGGTGGCTCTAGGTAGGTATAGACCCCTAATAGAGTGGGACCTCGTCCCCCCAGTCGGATCATGACCCCCGTTTTGTTAAGCAAATTTAATTTCTAGGTGTCCCTGCCCCCGGGCCCGCACTTTTCCAAACGCACAACGCGGTTTTTTTGGGGGTTGCAGCCCGCCTGTTGTTAGTTTTTTTGTTGCATTTTTAGTGAGTAATGCTATTTTCTAGTGTTCGTTTTCATATCTTGTACAGTTACAGTACAATCCTTAAGGACGGTTGGGGATCCCCCAACCACACCCTTCCTCTCAAGCTTACATTGGCCCAGTTTTAAAGGGCGAGCTGGCTTAAGAGAAAGGATAGAAGTGAATGAAAGAAGCTTTGTGGCGGTAAATAAAATTCTCAATAATGTTTTTTAGTAATTACCAACAGGTGGGAATATTTTTTTCACCTTTAGGCGGGAGGGCCATGCCACGTCCTCGACTGCCTCTTTTTGTCCCTTGAAGTCACTCAACGCCGGAACTTTGTCCCGCGGAAGCAGTAACCGAACTCCCAGATCATGGGTGTGGGCGGTAACCGTCCCGACGCCATGCCCCCCCTTTTCAGCGTCCCACCCCGAGGGTTTTTTTTTTGTGGGAAATTTAACGGACACTTGCCGCAGGGACATGAGATTTGCCCGAGGTAGCTCATGCTTCCCCCCCATCAACAAGCATGGCCCAACATCCACCTTTCCCAGAAACATTCGCGTCCCAAACCCGCAGAGCCCGGCCAGCCCATGTAAACTCGGAACAAATAAAGAAAGGGTCCTAACCCCTTGTAAATTTATAATATTGTCCCCCTATCCTATATAAATGATAAAAGCCCCCTATGGTCCCCAGTCCCCCCCCCCCCCCCAGTGCTTCTTTTTATGAAGTAGCAACAACATAAAAAGACATAATGTATGAACTGGCGCCTTTTTTTGGGACTGCATACCAAAGTCGCTAATCGCCTGCCTTTGGGCTTCCTCTGAGTTCAAGTCTGTTTCCTGCCATTTCCTGTCCCGTCGTTACCCCCGATTCCCCACCCCCTAGTGGGATTTTTTTCTAAGATGAGGTTTTTGCTTACATTATATTGAAAGACATAATGCACTGCTATTTCCAGCCTTTCCTTGGAAATGGTTTTTTTTTTAACCAACATGCCGCACAATCGAGGGGACACGAAACTGGTCCCCTTCGATCATAATTTCGAACTATTCTGTAATTGAACACAGCCTTGTCCTGCCTGCCACGGCACTTGTTTGCTGCCACGGAAGCAAAGGTAAAACTTGGCTCACTTCAACTCATTCTCTTGAATTTCCATTGTCAGTCCCCAACTTTTAATTCCACATCGCTGCCCTCTAATAAATCGAGAGAAGTCCCAAGATTTATTGGGTCCACCTCATGAAATTTTTGATCAAATCCTATGCGAGGGGGTCGGGGATGGTTGTTAACAACGGGGGTTGAAATGGCCACTGGAACTGACTTTACTTTTCCAAAGGGCCCCTAAACTTTAGTACACCTTTTTACTCATTTAAAACAATTTTGGCTCCTCAGTCATGGTTAGGTGGAGGAGCTCACTTTTACTCCCCTCCCTGCAGCATGACCCTTACCACGTAGGGGGGGCGAGTGTGGCGGGGGCCCGGAGGGAGGACCCAGCGGGCCGAGCAAGATCAACGTAACCCCATCAGCACCACCACGCCCCAAATGGGAGACCCCACCACAAACCGAGGGGGCCGAAGGCAGACTCTCCGAAAGCCCCAACGGGTCCACTTCCCCAAGGCCGTCCCCCTGCCTTGCGCAGGATCCTGGGAGGTAATCGTTTTTTTTTCAAACTATGGGCCACCGTAAAGTCAAATGGACCCCCCTGGTGTGGCGCCCAACCCAGTTTGACGCCGAAGGGTACCCAACCCAGGTCGGCCCTCCTGCCCTGTTGGGACCGAGTAGGCCCCCGTTTTTTTGTATAGATTTTTGATGGGAATTGATGTTTTGGGATAAAAGAAATCATGGCGATCCGTAAAAAGTGACATACTGTGTTTTCATAAAATAATAACAACTAAGTTTGAGTGGCCGCCCCCCCGCTCATACCTTGGCCCGGCCCACCATGCCCACCATCCGGTGATTGGAGCCATTCCTGCCAGCTTTGGCTGCCCGAGGAACCGTCAGGCGGACTGCCACGAGGCTGGGTAAACTGAGGAAAACAACCACAGCCGGTCCAGGCAAAGCTGGCAGGACTTTGTGGGCAGGCAATTTTTTACTTGTTTTCCATAGAAGTCCTTAAAATTTAACCCTGGCCTTGTAGCTTGGTTTAATTATGATAGGAATGAGGTGGGTTTTTTTTTTGCCAATCCGATATCCTTTGCTTGTATTATTTTGTATATACACGGATTGATGAAAACAAAGTGATAGTACATACATTGTAAAAACCCGGTTTAAAACATGGTATGGGTTGTGGTTTTTTTGTTAAAACAAGACCATCATAATAAACAGTTACCTACCCCCCCTTTTTAAAGCACGTAACCTATACGTGGTGTGACAACAAAATGGATTTAAGATTTTTTTTTTTAATCCAAGCATTTCCAAAAGAGCTGTTTTCCTTGTTATTTTTGTTCCCGTACCTTTTTTTAGGTTTTTTGATTGCAATTCCTTTTGCCAATCTTTACTGACCGATTGTCAATAAAAAAGAATTCCATCTTTCTTCCCCAGGACTGGAATATAATTTCCTTTATTGACAGAAGGTTTTTCAGTCCCCCCCATAAAAAAGTTTTTTCCATTCGTTCATAATTTATTTATATTTCGTTCTTAAAGACCGCCCGCCCCATAAACCAGCCTTAAATACGCATTCTTTTGCTTGCGGTTGTTTTATTCACCTTTTTCCTTTCCTCATTTTCAATAGAGTTTAATTAAAAAAAAAAAAAAAATTTTCAGGCGACCCGTGCGGTGGGTTTGTTTCCATAGTTGTTTTTTTGCAGGCATAGACCGTTTTTTTCACCATCCTCGAAGAAATTGGTGAGACGATGATTGTGGCCAAACGCATTTTACATATCTTAAAACTTTGGTGGGGCCCATTAACAACTTTATAACAACATTGGTGCCAACAGTAAAATCACTTTCAGTTTTTTTGTCTTCCCTATAGTATAGGATTCTTTTGGTACGATCCCAGTTTTCGTTCACAAAGAAGGAATGCCTTTGTCCCCGTATGAATGGAGATGGAATGAACCGAGATCTTAGATTAGGCCATGCGTCCCTGTAAGCAATTTGCTCTTGTACTAAAGTTGATACGCCAAAATGTACTTGCCTCTTTCATTTGTGGCCCTTGAGTAAGTGGGTTGTTTTTGGTGGTACCTTGGATAAGAACTAAGAACATGAAATAAACAAGGTGTTACAAAGAGGCCCGTTGAGAACCTACACGTGGTACAATAGTTTTCCTGGTTAATCTGTGTATATCATCATCCACTCGTCGATGATCTCTGTTGTACGTCCGTGTAGTGAAAATGTATTGAACAAAAAGATGAGAACCAAATCAACTGGGTTTGCAATGTTATTTAGTAAAATCGTTGGATGCAGTGTCCCGAGAACGAGGTGTTTGCCCCCCCTGAAGGGCACGTTTGACTTTGGCCAGCTCAAGGCCAACCTGAAAAGTTGAAGGTAGTATCTGAGGACCTCAAAAGACCCGCCTTTCATCCATGGAGGCCCGTGAAAAGACCAGCCTGTTCCTCCGCCCTGCCCCGCCCGGTCCCCTGCGCCCCTGCAGCACCACGTGGGGCGGGGAACTCCTCCCGCGGTTTGAGGCGAAGGCGAGGCCTTTGCTCCAAGACCTTTTGCCCGTCCACGATTGGGAAGGAAGATTTACACTGGTGACACTCCCCACTCCCTCTCTTGTCTCTCCTCTTTCTCTCTTCCTCTCTCTTCTCTCCTCCTCTCTCTCCCTCCTCCTCCTCCCCTCCTCGTCTCTCTGGGCTCTTTCTCTCTCCTCCCTTTCTCGCTCCCTCTCTCTCTCTCTCTCTCCTCTCCTTATCTTCGTCTCTCTTCCATCTCTCTCCCTCCTCTCTCTCTCTGGTCCCGTCTTCTCTCTCCCTTCTCCCTCTCCTCCTCCTCTCTCCTTCCTCCTTCCCCCTCTCTCTCTCTCACTCTCTCTCTTCTTTCTCCCCCTCTCTCTTCGCACTCTCTCATCATCCTCCTTCTCTCTCTCCTCTCTCCTCTCCTCCGTCCTCCCTCTCTCCTCTCCTCTCCCACCACTCTCTCTCTCTCTCTCCTTCTCTCTCCTCCTCTCTCTCCCCTCTCCCTTCCTCTCTTTCCCCCTCTCCTCCTCTCTCTCTCTTCTCCCGTCAGTCCTCTCCTCTCTCCTCTCTTCCCTTCTCATCTCTCATCTATCTCCGCCTCTCTCCTCTCTCTTTTTTTTCCTCCCTTCTCTTTTGTTTTTTTTTTTTTTACTCTATCTTATAGGTTTTTACCATCCAGGAGAGGAGCTTCCGCTGAAACTACGAGGAACTATCTTTTGACCTTTTTTAGGAAATGTGGTTAGATTAAAGTCCTCACTTTAACATACATACAGGGTTTTATTATGTCCTAAAAATTCCCTCTATTTCTCTAATTCACTATTTCACTACTAAATGAATTTTACATTTACATGTGTTACTATTCTAATTTTACATTTTATTTTTCACTACTAATAATAATATATATATAGACATAGTTGAACTTAAGCAGGGTTTACAGGTTTACAGGTAGGTACTTAATATTAATACTTAATAAAGTCGCCTACGTGGTGCAGTGGCTAGCGTGCCTGGCTACGAATCTGCGGGCCCTGGTTCGATCCCGGGCCAGGGCAAGTCGGTGACCAGCCTACCCAGCTGTTCTTACTTCCTTTTGGGGTTGATAAATGGGACCTGGGGTAACCTGGGGAAGGTAACTGTGGTAACCCGGGAGCCACACTAGCCCTGTGTCCCGGGATAACGGGTTCTCACCCACCACAGGCTCTAAGGGCAAATGCCACGGAGATAAGCACCGCATGCCACGCGCAGCTTAGCGTATGCTCCCATCTTTACCTTTATTACTTAATATTATGGCTGCTTTAACCAAGCGTTCACAGCACTCTTGAAGGTCTGGAGTGACGAGGTAGAGTGAAGCTGTGTCTGCTGTACCATGCGGTTCCACATTCTTGTGTAGTGTGGAAGGAAGGAACGCAGAGAGGTCTCCGTCCTGGCAAAAGGGACGATCAGTTGATGGTCCCTGGTAGCAGCAGTTCATGTGGTGTGGCCGTGTGGTCTTGCCCAGGGCTGTCGGAGAGCAGCCAGGTGCGGGACATGCTGCTTGTGTGTCTTGTAAACGACGAACAGACCTACTACGTCGCGACGCTGCTGCAAGGGTTGCAGAGGAGGGAGAAGCTGGTCCTGCAGAGCCTTCAGACGTATTAACCGTTGGGCTCGAGCCTGTACCTTGTCAAGAAGGCTCAGGTACGAAGGGGGGCAGGAAGACCACGTGAGAGGGGCGTACTCCATAAGGGAGCGGACTTGAGCTGCATATAAGGTGGTAATCCCTTGGGAGTCAAGAAGGTGTGAGACACGCCGGACACAGCTAAGTTTCCAGGCGGCTTTCCTTGCAATGGTTCGGATGAGGTCGGTGAAGGTCAGGACGCTATTCACTTCCACCTCAAGTATGGAGAGGGACGTCTGCAGGGGCACCGGCCTCCCACCCAGTAAGATGGTAGGGATGGGAGTATCAGGAGGACGTTGTCGTCGGGAGATGAGCATCTCCTGGGTTTTCTCTGGAGCGAGATCCACTTGCCATCGACAACCCCATGAGATGACGGTTTGGAGGACCTGATTTATGTGAGCGACAGTCGTGCGGTGATCACCACTGTCGCAGGGGAATGTAAGGGTGCAGTCATCGGCATATGCATGTGCCTCTGGGATGAGCTGGAGCAAGTCATTGAAGAATACATTCCAGAGGAGAGGGCCGAGCACACTGCCCTGTGGGACGCTGGCAAAGATCGGGTGTTCCTCTGAGGTTTGACCGTCCACCACCACTCTGAGAAATCTGTCCCGCAGGTAGTCTTGTAGTAGGAGCAGCAGATGACCGCGGACACCCGTTCAGCAACTGACAACTGGACAACTGTTCAGTTTGGTGATGAGGCCGTGATGCCACACCCTGTCAAATGCTCCCGCAATGTCAAGGGCAATGACGTATGTGTCCTTTCTTTTGTCAAGACGCTTATGCCATGTGGTGGACAGATGGAGCAATAGGTCGGCCGCTGACCTGTTTGCTCGGAAGCCAAATTGCTTGATGTAACAAGAAGGTGGTGTGATATGAAGAAGGACGATATCTTGTCGGCAATTATAGCTTCCAGCGTCTTGCCAAGAACTGATAAAAGGGAGATGGGCCTATAGTTCTTGGGGTCAGTTCTTTTTCCTTTCTTATGTATTGCCACCACTCTGGCAGCCTTCCACAGGGTGGGCCACCTTCCAGTAGTGAGGCAGTGCTGAAAGATAGTAGCAAGGGGCGTTGCTAGCTGAGAGGCGCCGCGCTTGAGGATATGAAGGCTAATGTTGTCTGGGCGCAAGGCCTTCTTTGTGTCGACCTGAACTAAATGTTGGCGAACTTCCTCACTAGTTATAGTGAGGTTAGAAAGGCTGGCATTGGTGAGGATGGGCACAGCTGTGATGGATCGCTGGGGATCAGGTACTGTCATTTTGTTGGAAAAAAATGTCGCGAGTACCTCGGCCTTGTCCTTGTTCTTGGTGGCCACTGTGCCGTCAGACTTGAATAGCGGAGGTATGGTGTCGTCTGTTGTCAGACCTTGTTGCTATTTAAGTGTGGTCCACCAGGACTTGTTACCCACTGAACGACCACTGAGCTTGGTTTTGAGGTCGTCTTGCCAGCGTCGTTGAGCCCATTGTTGGATTTCTTTCATTGCTGCACAAACGTGTCTGTAGCGCTCCTTGTTAGGGTGGGTTGGATGGCGTGAGTAGAGCCGCCAGGCACGACTTTTTTCATCAGCAGCCATCCTACATTGGTAACCAAACCAGGGCTGGCTTATCAAGGGGCTTGGCAGTGTAAGTCTGGCTTGGCACATATTTCTTCTGGAGTTCAAGCAGAGTACGTGTGAATGTGTGTACCTGTGTATCCACATCATTGACGAGAATGGTGCTCCAGGGTGTTTGTTGCAGCGCGTCACATACACCGTCCCAGTCTGCTCTGCCCCACAGCCAGTTGGTGCGTGTGACGGGGGCATCCCTCTAAGCTGCAACCTGTATTGTACTTAGGATCACCATTTGATCTGATGATCCTACAGCACCGAGGGGTGAACAGGTGACGACACTGTCTGGGAGATCACTGATGACAGGATCAAGTGATGAGCCGGAAATGTGTGTGGGGAAGTCAACTTGGTTTGTTAGACCATACACTGTGAGGAAGCCATCAAAGATCTTGCAACTAGATGTTGGTTCATGTCGCCTATGATGACAACGTGCTCACAGGTGTGTTGTTGCAACAGGTCATCCAGGTGAGTGTGCAGATACTCAATAGGCTCCCTCCCCTGCCACTGTGGGCGGTAGCACACACACAGCAGGATAGCGCTGTGATGGTGAGTCCATATTTTGAAAAACATCATCTCCAGATGGTTTGGTAGAGTGACTTCAAGTGGCTGGACCGACAGACTCTTGTGAAAGGAGACAGCTATACCACCAAAGGTCCCGCGTGTCCTGTCGCGTCGATGCCACCTCGTATGTCCATTTATCTGTCCAAAGTTGTCTGGGATTGACTTGTTGAGGAAGGTCTCTAATGCCGCAACGATGTCCGGGCTGTGAGGGATCAAGTGAGTGTTAATCAGGTCCCCGATGTTGGTTTGGAGACCTCTGACATTGGCAGATATGATGGTGATGTGATCGCGGGACTTTCTGGCGACCATAGTTCCAGGCCGGTTGACTATGGGTCGGCGGCTGGTGAGTGTTTGATTGGGCAGGGTCAGGGTGAAGCGGGTATGATTGTGGTGTGTGGGTCTGTTGTCCTGATACTGAAGCTGAAGCCCAGTTTCTGGTGAGAGGCTGGGGTGACGCAGAGACGAGTAGGAGAAGCAGGAGTGAGGAAGCGGCTGAGTGTCTGAATAAGGAGGGCGCTGTTCTGTGCCTGATCGGTTGAGATCTTGTCAAAGAACCTATCTTGTCTCTCCTGCGTGATGCGAGTATGACACTCTTGAACAGAATGTCCTGTACGTAGACAATAGCTGCACTTAATTTTCCTTAGGCAGTTGTTTTCAGAGTGCCCCTTGCGCCTGCAGTGTTGGCAGAAGGCTCTATCCTGGTTATGGTATGTGGGGCGAGATGGGGCAGAGTTACCTGAAGGATATTTTTGTATTTGGCCTCTATTTCTTTGGTTGTTGTCGTGTTGCCACGTGTTTCTAATGAAGTTCCTGGGTGCTGGCACAGCAGGCCTGGACACACCCAGCAACGGCGGGATGGAGGCTGGGGTGGAAGTAGCTTGGGTGGTAGTAGCCGGGGGTCTGGTAGACTGGATGCCAGTGGCCGGGATACTAGTAGTCGGAGCAGCCAAGTTAGAAGCAGTCTGGGTAGCAGCAGACGTAGTAGTAGCCAGAGGTCGAGGTGGCTAATTGGGGCCAGACGGACGAGTGTTGGTAGCCTTTAGTTGTTGAGGCTTGCCTGAAGTCCACCAATTTGCTGTTACGTTATTAGTTGCTACTTTTCTATTCCACTCCTCGTCGATTCTGTGTGGTATAGCGGTGGCAGCGATCGACTTTACGTCGATTTCTTCTATGCTTGATCTTGTGGCACAGATGTTATCAATGAAGTCCAGGACGGTAACAACAGCGTCCCTCTTATCTGCCAGGGTATGAGAGGTGGTCTCGAAGTAATTGATGATGTTTTTCTTCCTGGCGAGTTCCACTCTTAGCTGCCGGATTATCTCCTCGAGTTCCCTAGGCTCTAATGGAGCAGATCTGCGTAATTAGAGTCAGAATCATCTACAGTAGGTGATTCAGGGATGTTAGCATTACCCTGTTGAGGGTCTGCTACGGCTTCCTGGTAGACCACAGGGGCAGAGATCTCCGCAGCCGTACGCAAAGCGCTGACCTCACCGCAGTCAAGCTTTGTATTTGAGCCGAAACAGGTGGTGTGAACGATATTGTGGCAGTCAACTGCAGTTGTACAGAGAATGACTTCCGTGTGGGCGGATTTTTTGCCGCAAACCGCACACCATCTAACAGGCGCGTATCCAGGTAAACCTGTGGGGCGTGCAATGAGCTGGTGGTGACTCACATCTCCTTGCATAGTCACGGGTGGAGGTGTGACGAGGTGGCAGTCACGGGTGGTGATGTGACGAGGTGGCAGTCACGGGTGGCAGTCACGGGTGGTGGTGTGACGAGGTGGCAGTCACGGGTGGCAGTCACGGGTGGTAGTGTGACGAGGTGGCAGTCACGGGTGGAGGTGTGACGAGGTGGCAGTCACGGGTGGTGGTGTGACGAGGTGGCAGTCACGGGTGGAGGTGTGACGAGGTGGCAGTCACGGGTGGTGGTGTGAATCTCTCTCTCTCTCTCTCTCTCTCTCTCTCTCTCTCTCTCTCTCTCTCTCTCTCTCTCTTCTCTCTCTCTCTCTCTCTCTCTCTCTCTCTCCTCTCTCTCTCTCTCTCTTGCGCTGTGCTCGAGTGTCTGCCACTCTTCTCCTCGCTACTCTCGTGGAACTTCTTCCGGGTAGAGCGCACTCGAGTGAGGTGAGGCGACGGTCTCCACCTTGGCCACTCTCTCGCACCACCTGCTCTCGCTGTACGCAGTGCCTCTAACCCTTGCCCCTGCCTACGAAGGAACCAGCTTGCTGCATTCTTACTCATCATCTTTAAGCCGATGATTTTCTGATCACACAAGTCTCGTCCGTTATGTGTGTTACCTTGGAGTCGCTCCCGTCTCTCACAATGTGACGCGTTGACGTGAGAGCATGCCAGTTCGTCTCGGCGAGGCGATTATCGGCGGCCAGTGATGGCCAACCGTTGGGCCACGCCAGGAGGCCCTCTCTCGCCATCTCTGGTCCAGGCAGCGATGCGAAGAAGGGTTGTCGCTCACCACCACTCTCTCACCACGCACCCGTACCCCGCCGCACTCTTGACAACCGGCATCCTGTCACCACCCCGCTGCAGCTCTCGCCTCGGCGGGTTGTTTAGAAGCCTGAAGGACAGTATCCTCTTACCCTGCGTGCATGATCGAGGGCGCGGCCCAACAGTGCCAGGGTCCCGTTCAGTCCACCATCACCAGGCACCGCCTCCAGCACTGACGCTCCCCAGGGCGCTGCAAGCTGTTCCAGTCCCTGAAGAAAGTTCCAAGTCCTCACCCTGACGTCATAGAAACACAGCAGAGACCAACCCCCCAAAGCATGAGCAAGTCTCAGTCCATCAAAGCCAGACAGACAGCAGCACAACAGTAGTGTTTGCGCGCGCACACACACACACACACACACACACCACCCACACACACACTCACACACCACACCACACACCACACACACACACACACACGTTGTGCCACACACACACACACGTGTCACACGCACCACACACACACACACCACACGCACACACAACTAAGCATATGCTCACAGTGCCAACTCACGGTGCACAAACAAAATGCAACAAGCAGTAACTCTAATGCCAAACGTCATGCAACACCATCACACCCACACTGCCAACACACCGAGCCACAGCAGGAGTCGACGCGGCACCGTCGGTCAGCAGGATGACACAACAGTGCTGTTCCTCTCTCTGTCCAGCACTGGCCCCACGCCAGCGTCCGCCGCATACGAATGTTCCTCGCGCCCTGGTCGCCGGGCGGGAAGGTTAAAAAACAAATTATGAACTCACTGTCTGTCTTGGACCCAGGCAGTGCTGTTCAACGTCGGTGCTGGTTGTGGTGCAGCCACAAGTATACGATGACTTACTTTTGAGTCGCGACAGTTCGCTGACGGTAGGCCTGCCAGCACGGCACACCCCCAGCAACACCGCCCGCCCACTCCACCACCACGCTGACCATCCTGGTCGACCGAGGAACAGATCGGAGCGTAGTATCGGGTTAGCATCACCACCTACGTGTCTGCTGGCCTTATGTTGCCTGTGGTTCGTCCCCGGGTCATGGGTTCAATGGCCACGGTGTTTATTGTCAATTCTGAGTTTCATATGAGCCCATCGCCGTCCAATCCGACGTATATACGTATACGGGTTTTCCTCACGCGAAGTTAGCTCAATATACGAGCACTATCAGTCAGAATGATTCAAAACTATATGTAAGTAGTTGACACGTGTCTGGCTGTTTTATAAGCTCATCAACTGTGTAATTTGAGATTTAAGTTGTATAACTGTGGAAAATTACTGGCGAGGAACCTTTTAATAGTGGGAAAAGAAAATAAATGATTGTGGATCAGAATGTATATTTATTTTCGAATCTTAATTAAGTTGGTGGACAGATGCAAGAGAAGATTCTTATTTGAAGAAGAATGTGCATCACTCCCTGAGAACTGATCTCCAAAACAGCTAATCTTCTGGAGAAGGTGAATAATCTTAAAGAAGCATTGCACTTGCTGGAAAGATGAAAATTAAGACAATTTGTAGATTAAATGGCAAGATTTGTCATATACTCGTACAAAAGAAAATATCTCAAAAATCAAAGAGATATCTATCATTCATCGAAGTTGAAGACAGCAATAAGTTTCACTGTAATATCTTGTTAAAACATTTACATGGCCTTCAGCCTTACTTAACTATACTAGGATGTGAGGCAATAGTATTATCACAAGCAATAATACAAGATAGAAATTTAAGAAAATAACCACGTCTGTTGTTAGTGCAGTTCCAAACAGACTACAGGCAGCAATAACCCGCAGAGCAGTGCCATGCTAGTCAGGAATGTAGGACGCTATACCTTCCCTCATCAGTGCCGTGACGGGCTGTCTGTTATCAGCGCCACCTGGGAGGAGTCAGCCTCAACACAGCGCAAACTCTTCACTCTGCGTGGACAGCTTGGTGACTGCGTCATATGTTGATGATCCATTGAAAATTACATTCCTAGTCGTGTGCCAATAAGTTCACTTCTAAAGGTATTCTTTTGTGCAGCTTTATTGAATTTCTTATGTTTTACGAGTATTTTCAAATGACATGCCTCTCAGTCTAAGTAACTACTTGATCATTTTTATTCTGTAATGCGGCAACACTGTGTGAGTGCTGCGAGGGTGCTGGCCAGGACGCCCCCCACTGTGAGTACCAGGACGACCAGCACGGGGCAGGGGAGGGCACTGGGGCATAGCATGGGGCAGGGGAGGGCACTGGGGCAGAACATGTAGCGGGAGAGGCGTTGAGCGCCTGCATATCGTATCCTGAGAGGGAAGGATGTTTCTGCGGCAGAGGAGTGTTAGGATGAGTGGTGGGGAAGGCCGACCAAGAATTTCGCGTTCTGGAGTTGACGTGGCCCTCTCGTTGCCAGCGCCTGATCCACCTGTAGACGGTGGTGACGCTGATGCCGCTGCGGACGGCAATGCTTCGTATGGGCACGCCGGAGGACCACAGCCACACCAGGCCCGCGCGCTCGTGGCTCTGCGTCGGCCTGAACGAGCGGCACCCACACATGGCGCCTGAAGGGGAAAACTGCGCGCGCACACACATTCACACACGCACACACACACAGACAGACAGACAGACAGACAGACAGACACACACACACACACACACACACACACACACACACACACACACACACACACACACACACACACACACACACATACACACACACCACACACACTGAAATTAAGAAGATAATACTCTGTACCATTAAGATTAAACCTAACGTAACATATTTGTATTGACAATGAATCAATTTCATTTGAGGTCATATCTGCCCAATAGGACACTGGCAAGTTGTCAACCACTAGCTTCTTTGCCATAATACTGTGTCATGCCACTGATTAAAGCAACGTATTAAGGTGGTTATATTTAAAAATCAAGAATGTCTGTTTTTTTATACCAAATATCTTGTACAGTCTAAATAATAAGTGAGAACCTTGTAGCCATCACTGAAATGGTTGAGGAACGGGCAGTATATTCACGTTTTCTGGAACNTTGTGCTCTTTTTGTTGTATCCTTGTATTCCTCCTCTTCTTCTTTTCCTCACTTTCTCCTCATTACACTTAGATTACATTTCCGCAAACTCTTTCTCTCTCTCTCTCTCTCTCTCTCTCTCTCTCTCTCTCTCTCTCTCTCTCTCTTCTCTCTCTCTCTCTCTCTCTCTCTCTCTCTCTCTCTCTCTCTCTCTCTCTCTCTCTTCGTTAGGCATTATACTAGTAAATATACTACTGGTATGTGTATATGTATGTATATGTCGGCGTTTTTGTCTAGCTCTTCCCATGACTGGATTAACACACGACGGGGGGAAGAGAGGTCTGGACGGGAGGATTATATGAAGGCAATATGTACAGTACACTCTATGAACACGTGAACAGTAGCTACTTGTATAAATTGCGTCTTTATAAGGTTTTAAAACGTTACTTAGCAAATATAGTGTTGAATATTCCTTCCATGTGGTTGTCAATTGGTTTGAAGAATTTATGTATGTATGTATTGGTTGGTTCAGCCTTGTTATTGTTATAGTAGTAGTCAAGTAGTAGTAGTAGTAGTAGTAGTAGTAGTAGTAGTAGTAGTAGTAGTAGTAGTAGTAGTGCTTATGCTGCTGCTATTATCAATTTTTTTAGAAGTAGTAGTAGAAGTAGCAGCTGTTGACGTAGTAGTACGTATTAGAAGTATAAGTATTCGTATTAACAGTAGTAGTAGTTTCATCCTCCTCCTCTTCCTCCTCCTCCTCCTGCTCCTCCTCCTCCACCTCTTCCTCCTCTTCCTCCTCCTCTTCCTCCTCCTTCCCCTCCTCTTCCTCCTCCTCCTCCTACTCCTCTTCATCATCATCATCATCATCATCATGTAGAGCCAGAAGCCTTGTGGGGGAGTAAGGCGCCTAGGCAAGCAGGGTGGTGTGTCCAGGGCTTCTGATCGCCTGGGCAGCTTGTTGGAGTAGGTGCCTGGCGGGGCGGGTGGCATATTCCCGTTTTCTGGAAGAGTATGTGGCGTTTACTCTTGAACACGGCAGGATTATTGTAATTTTGCGTGGGAATCACAATGAGGGTATTTTCGAGAATTTCCTATGGTTAGTTTCGGAGCTACAGCCAAGCGTCTTCACTCGGAAACCACATATTTGCATAGAGAACGGGTATATGCAGGCGGTGCGGGTGCGAGGGTGGTGGTGGTGGTGGCTTGGTGGCGACCTTCGATACCATTATACTCAAGTGTTATCATCCTTTTCAGTAACATAACATTCGCCCATTTATTGACATGTGGAGAATCAGTGTCCCTTGCAACTGTCATCATGGTTTTACTATTGTCTATCATTCACTTCATACTTAACTAATTAATATCACACATCTCATCTACACTCTGTTTTTTTTCTAACGGGGTGAAAAATCCAGCCCCCTTGCTGCTTACTGACTGATATTTGATGCCAGGAGAAGGGAATACTACGCTTCTTCTTAATGTCAGCTGTATTTTATCATAGTTAACCATATTATCAGGTAAATATAGGTATAGTTTTAAGAATGAGACCTTAAGATAATACGGAATTTTCGCCTGGTTAAAAAGAATAGACTTTAGTTAAGCTCACGTTTCATAGATAGGAGATCGCTACCGCATGTTGCTTGGTGGTAATGATATTTAGGTCAGTGACAGTGGTCTGGCTTAGATTATTGGGTCAGTTTTTATTGGCTGGGATATTAACATTGACTTGTGATTTGGTTGACGTATTGGATAGCTGAGACATTTCCATTCCCCCCCCCCCCTCTCTCTCTCTCTCTCTCTCTCTCTCTCTCTCTCTCTCTCGTTCACACACACACACACACACACACACACACACACACACACACACACACACACAGGCGTGAAGGACTGCCACCCACAGGGCCTTCCGTAATTTCGAGGTCACAACTCTTCGGCTCACATCCCGTAGCCATTGTTCTGCCAGGTGAGCGGGGCTGTGGCGTGGAAGGAGACAACCACAAAGTACCTCCATAAGAAGTGGAGCATACGCCGTGTCATGTGCATGTATGTAATTGTAATGTAAGTTAATAATTGATGCTTGACTCCCTCTAAACAAAGCATTTTCTGCTAACTCGAGGAAAATTATGCTTGCGTATATACATAGAGATCTTTTGAAAAAAAACCTTATGTTGGTGAGAAGTAAAGGTGAAGATTTTTTTTTTTACTTTTTAGTAACGTGTGGAACGCTTCATATACAGATCCATTAT
The DNA here is from genome assembly GCA_016584305.1 of Chionoecetes opilio. Lineage (NCBI taxonomy): Eukaryota > Metazoa > Arthropoda > Malacostraca > Decapoda > Majidae > Chionoecetes > Chionoecetes opilio. Next base: position 212,068 of record JACEEZ010012313.1, on the reverse strand, counting down.
TATAACTGTAGACCCAGTTCCAAAGTAAGGTAATACCATGACATCATTCCCCAAGAAAAAGAAAGGACATCATGCTATTGGAGCAAAACAGTGTGATGCAGCCTCCCGCCCTGAGGTCACGTCCACTGGGAGGCCTACGCCATGACGGGGCTGCGGCAGAGGGCGGCGAGGACCTCCAGCAGGAATACTGCCAGAGCCGCCGTGTTGCCCACCACCAGGATGACAAACATGCCCTGAAACACAAGGAAGCATGGGATGCAATGTATATATCTTATGTACGTATATGTATTTGTCAAGTACATTTGAGTGAGTTTGGCGCCGGTGCATCACGTACCCACACGTTGCCGAGGGAGAGCGGGGTCCTGACGGTGATGGTGGTGGGCGCGCGCTGACACACGGTGGAGTTGGAGCTGAGGCTGTCCATCCAGTGGTCGTAGAGTCCCGCCTCCGTGATCCACGTGATGCTGCCAACACAAACCCATCCTTTTCATCTTGAGTAAAATAAATAAATGTAAACCTTAACCCTTCCTGGGAATAGTGTGTATAGTGCTGCTTGGCCGGAGAGCTGATAACTTACGAGTACTTGCATTGACTTGGCGACCTAATGATTGTATATGTTTGCAGCAATAGATCCTGCTCACCACTAGCCAGAGGAGCCAGTAGTCATGCACATGATGTCAAGAATAACTCTAGTCCCTGATATAAGATTTAGTCATCTATTTGAGGGCCTGTCCCAACCGGGTGCCAACTCAGATTGGAAATGTTCATTCAGCTCCCGAGGGTGGGCACTGGGCATGCAGGGATGTGTGGCACTCACCGCTTGCTGATGCTGTGCACGAGGGGGCTGTGTTTGGGGCCGATCATGCAGTACATGAAGGGCATGAAAGCCTCCCTCGAGGTGTAGAAGTCACAGCTGCCTGCCAGGAAAGGAGAGGAGGCGTTAATTCTATGTAGTAGATTTGTTTTCTACAGTAGATCCACAACAACTTTTATCATGGAAATAGTATTTGCATGCCAAATACAGAGTTTTGTTTTCAAGCATCTGTTAATCACTCTTAAAACACTTATTTTTAAATACATTACTCCTAATTTCCATGCACATATTAGTTACGCGGGTCAAGAGTGATCGACAGAAATACTGATCCGTCCACTATCAAAGAGTTAGCGATGGAAATACTCGTCAGGTTGAGTTATGTCTTACCTGTCTCAGAGAACTGTTGGGCCACCAGAAACCGGGCGGTGAGGTCCTCGCCTACAAACGCGTAAGTGCCGGGCTGCACTTGCTTCCGCAGCATGTCTGGATACTCCGTGGCCAACACGTAGTCTATCCTGCCCGCCGCCTCGGACTCCCGCACCTCCCGGAAGATACCGATCTCTGCTGTCTGGGGGTGTTGATGCAGGGGGGGGGGGGGAAGAGGAAGGGAGGAGTAAGGACATAATGAAGTAACGTGACCACTTGCGACAGAGTAATGAAACAGAATGTAAAAAGTTAAGAGAGAGTAAAGAGAGGAGAAATACGTGCATGCAGAGAAGGATGGAACACAAAGTACGTAGAATTTTTTGTTAAACACTTATCTATTACTCCTAATAAAGACAATCTAATAACTAAACTACCTAATCAAAGCATAAATTGACGTCACATCTGTATGCTGGAAGGTTGTCTATACTTGTAATGAGTTTTGATTGTATTTATATTATAAGTACTTCCCTCCAATTTGAGAATTCACAAGTATCGAATTACCTTTCACTTGCCTGACACAACCAACCATTCGCTAAGTAAAGGTACAGCCTGAAAAAATTGGCATGTCTCAGAGACAAAGACACCAACACACCTGCTCGAGCAAATTCAATAATTCGGCAAAAAGATGCATGATATCAGGGTGAGACTGAAGTATAGAAGGCAGGCAGAGGGAGAACCCGGTGTAGAGGCAGACTGTGGGAGGAAGGCGTTGATAGCTGCGCGGTCAAGATAAAACCAGCATTGTTTGTAATAATTATAGAAATCCTTAACCTTATTAGAAAGTTTGGTGAAAGCTGCGTATACATAAGTAATTGTGGCGTATTTTTGACGGGTAGAGAATGTAGGAGCTTTTTCCTATTGACCATAAACTGTGGAATATTGATAGACTTGTCAAAAAACTCTGCGGTAACGCTTTGCCACTTTTCACTATCAGAAGATTGTTATGCCTTATTTTTGTTATCTCCGCTAAGGAGACGGTGTGAAAAATTATGGTCATAACAGTATGCTTAACCATTCTGTACGCATAGTTCCATGTCGATAAAAATACGGTTCACGACAAAAAGAAAAAATAAGTTGCATGGTTACTCAGGAGCAATAAGAGGTTTTGACGGTTTTGTTTTGTTTTGTCATCGGGAGGTTTTTGGTAGAGAAAAAAGCCCATCACAAAAAAACCCTGCATACTAATGCTAGTCCACGTAAATTTACACTTACGCGGAAATGGTTCACATAGGCAGTGTCGTACTCCCAGATCATGGTGGTGGCGGCCTGGTCGTGCAGTGCCTTCAGCGTCTGAAAGGGTTGTGGGATGTAGCGAACTGCCAGCAGGGACATGAGGTTGCCCGAGTAACTCTGCGTCATCACAAGCATGGCCAACATCCAGCTTCCCAGAACCATTCGCTCCCAACCCCGCAGAGCCGGCAGCCACAAATCTGAGAGAATAAAATATATTTCAGGTTACAGTCATGGGTGTGCAGCAGTAAATTGATGTTGTCCACTGGCTTAATATTTCAAAATTATGTGGCTCAACAAGATAAACGTTATTGTGCAGCCTTAGTCACTGTGATGGCGCTTAAAGATAACAACATCCCAGAGTTACCTAAAAAAATATCAGAGACAAAGTGGTAATTCTTTGCAAACATGTTTCCTTGTGGGTTACGAAAAAAATATTGTCGGTTCCATCCAAATAGTAAACTCCAAAGTGGGGCATACTACCAGTCATTGCCACAGAGCAGAGCTATTGCAGACAGATTGAGAACTCCGGGATCTGAGATATTGAGTGAGTGGCCTATGCGAAGACGGGTGGAAGGTTCCTCCTGGTGACGTTCACTCATGCTAGTCTTCATTCCGAGGATACAGTAAAGGATTTCCGACGCTCTTGTACCCAATCACCTCGCTCGTCGGCTCCTGAGTTTGTCTAGCCTTACGTACACTCATGATGCCCAACCTCAGACCCTCCCGTTCCCCTAGCGTGCGTGTCTACACATTCACTCTTACAGGCAAGCAACAGTTGTCTCAATGCCAGAATTGCAGAGGTAGACTCCTCGTACCCAGAAGTATGAAATATCCATTCCCTGCCTTCCCTGCACCCTGGATGGATGCGGCGCAGGCTATAAATATCAGGAAGGAAAATCACGTCCTGTAACAGCAGCTAAACCTTCGCCAGTACCAAGCAAGATATCTTGAGTAAGCTATATGAATGAAACAAAACTACTGAAGAGTCGATATGAAAAGCTTAACATCAAGAAATGCTCCTGCGCCCATGTGCGGTGATGACTGTCACTCACTCTCCTGCAGCATGACCCTCACGTAGGGGGCGAGTGGCGGGGCGCGGAGGGAGGCGCAGCGAGCGAGGAGATCAATGATAACCAACAGCACCACCAACGCCACAATGAGGCCCACCCACACGAGGGGTGCAAAGGGCAGGAGGAAGCCCCACGGGTCCACTTCAGGGCGTCCCCTGCCTGCCAAGATCCTGAGGTAGTCGTTCACTATGGGCGCCGTGTAGTCAATGATCCTGGAACGCGCCGTAGTAATGCCGAAGGGACCCAACCCCAGGTCGACCTCCTGTAGGGCCGATAGACGGGGAAGAGGTGAAAGAGAATCAAAGCGATCACAGTTGTAGTGTCTCAAGAAAAGTAATTGTGACAAGTTTGTAGTGGTGGACTCTCACCTGTCGGCCCACCATGCCCACCATGCCGGTGGCCGTGCCGTTGGCCAGTCTGGTGCCGAAGCTGCCGTCAGGCGGACGCACGAGGCTGTAACTGTGTGCGGAACAAGAATCACGTATAGAACATCGGTCAAATGGTTTTTATTGTCCACACGGACACGGGCTGAAAAGCTCTTTGCCCCTCTTATTATTGGCAATTACTGACTTGCAGCTCAAGGCACCTGAAGTTGAGGGATTGACCGAGGACCTCCAGTACGCTCATCATGGCGCCCGTGAAGACCAGCCTGGTCTCGCCCGCCGCCCCTGTCCTGCGCTGCAGCACCACGTGGGGCGGGAACTCCAACGCGGTGAGGCGAAGGCGAGGCTTCTCCAAGAACCTGCGTCACGAGTGGAAGGAGAATACACTGGTGACACACATTTTTTTTCTCTCTCTCTCTCTCTCTCTCTCTCTCTCTCTCTCTCTCTCTCTCTCTCTCTCTCTCTCTCTCTCTCTCTCTCTCTCTCTCTCTCTCTCTCTCTCTCTCTCTCTCTCTCTCTCTCTCTCTCTCTCTCTCTCTCTCTCTCTCTCCTCTTCTCTCTCTCTCTCTCTCTCTCTCTCTCTCTCTCTGTCTGTCTGTCTGTCTGTCTGTCTGTCTGTCTGTCTGTCTGTCTGTCTGTCTGTCTGTGTGTGTGTGTGTGTGTGTGTGTGTGTGTGCGGCAGTGTGCCGAGAGGTGTCTGCTAACTGTGTCTCACACTCACCTGTGGAACTTTTCCGGGAAGAGCGGCAGGGCGGAGGTGAGGGTGAGGCGGGCGGGTCTCCACCTGGCCACCTGTACCACCTGCTCGCTGTATGGCAGGTGCACCAACACCTCGCACCTGCACCAAGGAACCAACAGTTGGCTGCAATCTTACTCATCATTAATAACCCGATGATATTTTGATAGCACAAAGGCCGTCACTTTATGGTGATGTTACCTTGGAGGAGCGCCGCCGTCGCTCACAATGGTGACGGCGTTGACGTGAGAGAAGGCCAAGTGTAAGTGGCGGAGGCGAGTTATCGGCAGGCCAGTGATGGCCACAAGCCGTGTGGGCCACGCCAGGAGGCCACTGTCTCGGGCCAGCTTGGTCCAGGCAGCGAGGAAGGAAGGGTTGTCGCTCACCACCACCACCACCACGCACCACGACACCCGCCGCACCTGTGGGACAACCGGCATCCTGTCACACCCCGGCTGGCAGCTCTCGCCTCGGCGGGTTGCTTAGAAACCTTAAGGACGGCATCCCACGCGTGACTCTTACCGTGCGTGCACTATGGAGGGCGCGGCCCAGCAGTGCCAGGGACCCGTTCAGTCCACCATCGCCAGGCACCGCCTCCAACACTGACGCTCCCCAGGGCGCCGCCACCTGCCGCAGACCCTGAAGGGAACACCAAGGAAAGTCCTGAGCATGTCTAGCACGACCGAATGCTTGAATAAAATAAAATGCAGGATTATGTTTTCCTACATAGACGAAAATTGCTGAATTTTCAACATCCAGAATGGATTCCCAAATTTTAGATCTTGCCCAATTTCCTAAAATATTTCAGTGATGCATATTCAAACAGGACTACAAAAAAACAAAAACCTACGTAAGATATCTTTGTTATTAGAAAGCCATTCATCCAGTTCCACGTAAGCGATTAGTAACGTAAGAGCTTATAAAGTTTATAACAGTTGTGTTTGTAGATTAGTGATAAGCTTTACAACCGATAACGTGTGGTGGTTAATGGCCGAAATTCATATTGGTAAGACGTAATGAGTGATGTGCCTTGATGGTGTGTCTCAAGGGTGGCTTTTTACAGTCACAACCATCACACGCACACTGCCAACACACCGAGGCCACGGCGGGAGTCGACGCGGCGCCATCGGTCAGCAGGATGACACAACAGTGTGGCTGCCACGCCCTGGCCAGCACTGCCGCCGCCGCGCCCGCCGCCTCTAATGTCTCCCCACGCCCTGAGGAGTGAAGCAGGCAGAAAAGACTCATTAGTTCATTGAGTCTGCTGGGGACTCAGGCACTTCGCGGGTGTCGTGCAACACTTCGCGGCAGGACTCACCCCCGGGTCGCGGCGCCTCGGTGGTGGTGGGACGCGGCAGCACGGCCACGCACGCCGCCACCAGGAGGGGCGCGGGAATGCTTAACGGCGCCATGCACATCGAGCGTCCACACCGGTCCTGCAGGGTTATGAAATGCAGTTATCTTCCCTTTCCTGACTAACACGACGGAAAGAAACCTTTATCAACCAGGGAGTGCGAGTGTACCTTACATTTGCATAGGAAACATCCTTATTCATATAACTACTTTTTTTTTACTATTACTCTATCCATCCGGAGTCTGCATCTGAATTCTAGAGGAATTTTGTAGCAGTATAGATGATTGACTGAGTGAAAGAAAAATAATTCTAGTGGCGTAAAGGCATGAATTTTTTCATTTAAGACTTTAAAGAGTGGCAAGTTTTTGTTGAGATGTTTTGTAACCAAGGGAGGCTAAATTGTAATTGTCAATTATTTGGTGAACTTTCTCGTAGCTTTGATTGGATAGGATAGGACAGTATGTTATAAGGTAAAGATCAAGCTATAGCAGGAAGCGGACGCAAGAAATAAAAAAGTTTAAGGGAATTGTGTATATAAGGTTTGGTGTGCTCCATTCATAAATTTAAGATATATCAGAAGTTATGCAATGTGTGACGCGTCTCTCTGTGAATTACTTGAATCCTGCATTATTTAATGTCTGGTGAATGACTTTGAGCTTAGAGGTCATAGAGACCGGTCTTTGGGTAAAGCTGGGATTTCACACACCACACACCCCATCCCCTTGCTCGTAACTGCCCGCGTTGCCCGGGAAAGATTTAGAGCCGTTACAACGCAATGAACGGTGAACACGCTTTGCCGGACATAGTTTAGTGCGTCTTTTACTCGTTCATAAGTGAAGCACAGGTAATAATAATAATACCGCACATAAACGTCAGAAAACTGTTGCAGTATATAGAAATATGGGCTGTAGAAATATAAATGAAATTTTACATATGTAGTATATATGTACTTTATTACAGGTATAGAATTTTCTTCAACACTGCGTTCGTGTCACGATAGAAATGTTTCTCAACCCTTTCATGAGTGCTATGGAGGCGGTGCTGGTGTGGTCAGAGCGGCCTCGCTTGACATTCCTTCCAACCAATTCCTCCAGTCTGCACCTTGTTCAGTTAATCTTTTAGCGGGCCAACCTGTCACCTGGCAATAGTGGAAGCTGCAGGGGTCGTGGTGAGGCGCCGAGCTGTGAGCCCTTCGAGGTACCTGCCAGGGGGGCGAGACAGGCATGTGTTGCAGCTGTAATGGCGCACACCTCCCGGAACCCAGGCGAGGCCGTCCACTCCTCGGCCTGCTGTTGACGTGACCCTCCCGTTGCCAGCGCCGGATCCACCTGTACACTGTGGTGACGCTGGTGCCTGTCAAAAGGGCGATGTTGTTGACGGAGCGGCCCGCCATCCACAGCCACACCAGCCTTGCGCGCTCCTGAAGGCCCGTGGGTCTGAAGTTGCGCTGCGCCGAGTCACCCGTCCTGTAGGGAAGGTGTTCTGCTACCACCAAGGGACCCTGATGCTGGGTAATATTTCACCACAAAGTATCACAAGTTTTACAAGTTTATTGAGAAAAGGGGGAGGACATTACAAAGAGGGGCGGGGGAATATCACACACATACACATAAAAGGACATACGGTGAATGTCCATCACCATATGTCACCACACGTGTGGATAGTATACTGTATACATATGGTGATGGGCAGACGTGGGAGACGAATGTGTGATGACAGGAAATATTGCGGCGTTACGAGTTGTGGTGTGTGATGAGTGGTGATGATGAGGGAGGGGAGGGGATGGGGAGTCATGGTTGATGAGAGTTTGATTACCAGTGATGATGGGAAAGTGATGGAATGATGATGGTTGATGTATTGATTGTAAGTGATGAAGGCTGATTGGGATAAACGGTGATGAGTCAGGATGATGGTTTATCGTCATTTGTGATGAAAGGCGGTGTTTAGAGAGAGAGAGAGAGAGAGAGAGAGAGAGAGAGAGAGAGAATATTCATAATTACATATTAATGATGAAGGGTCGCCAAGTTCGGTTCCTGCAAGCTGCCACTCTGGGTCTGGGAACTGCTGTGAAGGCTTCAGAACTAAGCCTGCAGTGATCTTGTTCAGAATGTTCAGCGCCACCAGGGTTGTTCTGGTGACGATCTTCTCATCTTCCTACCAAGGATCCCAAATATTCGACGAAAAACTGGAATAGGAATCATGCTTATCAACCTAACTTGACAGCGAATATGCATAGGAATGTTTGTGGTGAATTCCTCCCTCACCGCGCCTCGCTTGCACGCGTGAAATAATCGCCTGATGCTACATTACATTTAGAAAAGGGTTTTGTGCTACGCATAAAAGAACCCACATTTGCACAAATAGCCACCCGCATGTACAGTATGCATACACACGCATGTACAATATACCTACATGCATGCATGCATATTATTTTAACGTTTGAGGCTATAGCGCCCATAGGTTTTTTTACTTGCGGTATCAAGTAACAAGATAACAGATAGAGGACATCATTACGAACGAAAGTTATGAGTTTTTACGTATATGATCTTTTGGAGGAGACTCTCATCAGTTACATCATTCAGCACACACACACGCACACACACACACACACACACATACACACACACACACACACACCCATAGGGTACTCCGTAGTGTAGGGGAAGCACGCCCGGTTCACAACAGAGAAGTCCCGGGTTCGATCCCCGGGCGGGGCGGAAACAGATGGGTTGTTTCCTTAAAACCCGAGCCCCTGTCCACCCAGCAGTGAATGGGTACCGGGTGTTAGCCGGGGTTTGTGACCCGCCTCCCGGGGTGGTGGCTTCGGCCAACACTAAGCACTAAGGATTGATGATAAAAATGTTGATATGGAGACGGGGCCATACGAGCGTTGCTCAGGCCCTGTAAAATACAACTAGATGAATACACACACACACACACACACACACACACACACACCACGGGGGTGCTCCGTAGTGTAGTGGTAAGCACGCTCGATTCACAACCGAGAAGTCCCAGGTTCAATCCCCGGGCGGTGCGGAAGAAGATCGGCGGTCTCCTTAAAACTCGAGCCCCTGTCCACCCAGCAGTGAATGGATGCCGGGTGTTAGCCGGGGGTTGTGTCCCGCCTCCCGGGGCTTGTTGGCTTCGGCCAACAAGCACTAAGGATGCAACATGTAATGTAGATATGGAGACGGGACCATACGAATGTTGTCCAGACCCTGTAAAATACAACTAGATGAATACACAATTCTCATCCCTATTCTTTCCATCTTCCTAATGCAAAGTTAATCAGTATCTTTACTCTTTCATCCCTTTCACTAGTAAACTCTGAAACTCTCTTCCTGTTTCTATTTTTCCACCTTCCTACGACTTATATTTTTTTAAGAGAAGAGTAACAAGACACCTCCCGAACTAAATTGGCCCACCCCTCTTTTTTTTGTTTATCCTCTTACTGTCTTCTTTATAGGGACGGCAATTAAGCGGGCTTTGTGTTATCTATTTTTGCTGTGCCCTTGGCCAGTCCTTTGTGATGTAAAAAAAAAAAAAAAAAAAAAAAAAAAAAAAACTATGCCGGGGCTTGAGCTGTTCTGCTACTACGCAACTACTGCCTGCAGCGGCGCGGTCTCACCTCCTCACGTCAGACATCAGCACTCGAGTGTATGTACACTCTCAATGAAAGTTAGTATAATGAGGTTAAAGTTTATCAAATAAAAATTCTGCTCTTGTCAAAAAGTATCTCTTCGATATTTTTGTATCCATTGCGAGGTACTCTAATATTGTACCGCCATATATGCAGCATTTTCCAGCACTCCCTAAATTTGATTTCAGCACCCCTTAGGGATGCTAGCACCCCAGGCTAAGAAACACTGGTCTAGGAGATCTCTCCCTAATTCTACATCTTTCTGGACTGAGCAGATGAATGGGTCTGGTGCATTTTCTGAATTCTGTTTTTCATTTACTATTTTAATTGGGTGTTCACATACTTGGAATAACCCTATCTGGGTTCCTGGTTTCAGAGTGACGTTTTTATTCAGTGTACTCATTACCAAAACTTCTAATTTCCCATTCTCTGATTTATATACAGGGGAATCAAGCTGTGCTCCCCTTACTCTCATTTATTCTGGCATTGCAATTACCTCTGCATCATGCTTTAATCCCTTTAACTCCAGTGTCACTTTGTTAATTGACATGGAATGCAATAGCGTCGACTCTATCACATGTCCTGAAACAATTCTCATGACTTCATCTGGTCCTTCAACTTGTTCATTTGGGGTTGCCTCAGTGTATTGACTATTGTATGCTACCTTTTCTTGTCTGGTATTAAGCGCTGTGCTTGTCTCTGGTGTGACTCCACTACCCACCTGTCTCAATGTAATGTGTAAGTCAGGGACCTGAACGTTGAGGGGTATTTTTGCCCTTTTCTTTGGCTTATCAGTAGCCTTTGGTCGCTCTGCCACGCTATTCTGAATGTTAGATTCACAATTTTTGTTCTTATTTAGTATTCCTATAACTATTTCCGGATTTAAAAATGATATGAATTTGTAGGAGCAATGTACACCACGGTCTGGTGGAGAAACCGTAATCTCTTGTTCTCACATCGTTGCAAATCCAATTAACAACTCTCCACGGAAGAATGGTTTGTCTACCACCATAGCGGTTATATCGAAATCAAAATAATCTCCTATAGTAACAGTGATCTGCATTTTTCCCACAGTATTTAGTCTTTCGCCTGTCATTCCTTGCAGTGTGTGTGGCACAGGTTCAATGAACCTAACTCCTGGTGTGGGAAATAAATTGATAGGATGACTTGAATGGTTACACTCCTAAATATAAATTAAAACACTGGTGCTTGAATTAAACTCACAACTGAAAAAGATAATTAAATTAAGGGACAACTTGAAATTAACTAACTACCACTAAAAATATTTACCTGGTGGTAGTGGCTGTCCAACTAATGTCACCAAGCTAAACCTTATTATTGAGATCTCAATAAGCTAGGAGAACTGTAGTGGGTTAACCGACAGACCCCCTGCTAAAGCTTGTACTTAGCTGTTGACGTCTTACATGTTAGATTGTAGACAATATGGCAGGCGGACGAAACCTTCTCGATGTTACAAGCAGATTCATGGACCGGGATATTTGGGTTTAGTAACCCATGCTCTCCATGAATACTATTTACAATATTTACACGAGAACACACTAAGTGTCTCTAAATGTGTATAAGGAGCAAAGGGCGATGAACTTCTCGCCTCTGTGGTGTGGGACTAAAGAGGCCCGAGTCAGCTGTCTCCCCTGGACGTCTGTTCGCTCCAAAGATATACGAGCCCAAAATGAATTTCCCAATAAATTTATATTACTCTTATGTTTACTACTATTTAATTTTAGTAATATTCTTAATTATCTCTGGAGAAATTTATAATTTCCGACATTCTGGGGCCAAGGGAAAAATTTAATTAAAAATAAATTAAATTAAAGCTGACCTTCCTCAATCATTTGTTGCAAATTCTGCCTGAATTTTGCGGTAGCGGATCTAGGATTTCTTCGGAACCAGCTTCTTCTGAATGAGAAGAAGGCCTGTCTTGGTTTTCTTCGGGAGTTAGATTAACTGGCCTCATATCTACCTTAGACCCTGGAAAATCTGCAACTACTTCCAGTGGATATAATGTATTCACTGTTCTAATTACTGAACCCAATTTTTTCTTTAATTTTACACTTCTGATGACCCCCTGTGCATCTTTATGACAGTCCTCTATTCTACCCAAAGGTCAACTGCCTCGAGGTTTCTCACTTTCAATTAAAACCACCTCCCCCTCCTTTACATTTTGCTCTTGCAGTGATTTGTTAGATATATGGATGTGTCTATCTAACAGAGAGGTTAAATATTCCTTTTTCCATAGGTCATGCCATTTATTTAATACTTTTGATAATTTTGTATATTTAAAATTAAATTTGTTTGATCTAGATATGATGGGTCTAGATCAAACTCTGAAATTGATACTGCTGGCAATGAATTTAGTCTTAATACCATGCAATAGATGTGAAGGCGTCAGTGCTTCTGGATCACCTAAATTATTGCTGACATATGAGAGGGGCCTTTTATTAACTCTACATTCAATCTCCACTAAAATTGTGTGGAGGTCATCCAAGTTTATGGCTTTCTTAAACAAAACTTTCCTTAGACAGCTTTGGACCGTCCCTATCATCCTCTCATAGAAACCCCCGAATCAAGGGGCTCAGGGCAGACATTCAGAAAGAGTTAAAGGGCACGGTGCTTAGCTTAACTAACTTCCTCGATTTCTACAACCCGGAACTCGCGGGGATTCTGGTACGAGATATGGCAGTGGCGCTACGGTGTCACTATGGGTGATCTTTTCCGCTTGATAATCTCTCTATTCGTAACTGGTCTTCCTGCCATTTGGGGGAAGCAACCACCCTGGGAGGCGGGTCACAAACCCCGGCTAACACCCGATACCCATCACGGCTGGATGGACAAGGGCTTGGGGTTTTATTAAGGAAAAGGGAGCCATTATACCTTCAGTCTGATGCGTGGCGGTTAGTGGCAGCTACCCGCCGGGGTGGTGAAGCGAGGTGGTCTGGGTGAGGTGCCGCCGTTCACCACTCGGCCCATCACCCCATAACAAACTCATAATAAACTCACCACGAGTGTAGGAGATTGTTTTATGGCCTAATTACCTCCGCCAACGAAGTTGGAGGGGTTATGTTTTCACCCCAATCTGTCTGTCTGTCTGTCTGTCTGTCTGTCTGTCTCTTAGTGTACAGGATTTCTCGAAAAGTTACGAATAGATTTGGACCAAACTCGGTATACCAAGTTTATTTGGTATAAGGAAGAACTGGTTTAATTTTGGATGAAATCTATTGACAACTGTTGCCATGGCAACCAATTGATGAAGTATTCGGCCGGAGGTATGCGCTCATACTGAGTGCATATATATATATATATATATATATATATATATATATATATATATATATATATATATTATATATATATATATATATATATATATAATTTTCATCAAATATACGTATATATATATATATATATATATATAAATATATATATATATATATATATATATACGTATATTTGATGAAATATTCGGGCGGAGGTATGCGCTCTACTGAGTGCCCCCCCCCCCCCCCTAGTTTCATTTGTATACTTGCCCTGTTCAGTTCTTGAGTCAGAAAACATCTTATACACTCAATTTATGAGTATTTTTATGTATATTGCGTGCTCTACGCCACCCCTACCGTGGTCGCTATGTTTTGACAGCTTAACGTCTTTAAGTACGTCATCAATGTGCCTGCAGAATGCCAGAACAGCTGATGGATGTCGCTAGGTCGTGAAGCATGGACGTTAGCCTCTCTGAATGTAGCCCCTGGAGGGTATGAATTTCCACTCACACCCCTTAACTTCTAGTTCTTCTTGCACTCTGGCATCTTCTAAAATTTGGCTAAGCAGGTTGGAACCTAACTTAAAATTTGTAGCATTGTCGCTAATAATTAATTCAAGGCATGACCTTCTGGCCAGACATTTGAGACCATGACTACTCTAGATTTATCTGATCTTTCTTTGAATCTAGAAGGAAATTTGCCAAAGGATATCAGTCCAGATTTTGTTTTCAAGGAGCTGGAGCCATGTTCTTGAATCAGACCAGTTATTATTTTACAGTACTGGTCTGCTCCTATTAATAGATCAATGGAATCTACTGTATCCTTTAAGTTTGGATCTAGGTCCTAATTTCTTGGTCCTTCATTGTACCTTATGAATTTTTCCATTCCATCCATCCTAATATTTTTAGGTAAACTTTCCAGAACTATAGCATTCAATTTATATATTTAGAACCAGACCTTACTGTAAAATTCACTAAATCATAGGTCTTAGTTTCTATTTCTCCTATAAATCCTGAAATGTTCAAGTCCACCTGGCCACAAGATCTTAAATTTAAACTATCAGACAAATTTTTACTGATAAAAGTTCTCTGTGATCCTTGATCAAACAGAGTTTTTGCAGCCTTGACAATTTTACCCCTAATTATGGGTATTGAGCCTATGGGTAGAGCTGTTGAATTGTCATGAGCACCCGTAGGTCTCACTGCACACACATACTGTGCCACTCTCTCAGTTGGTTGGCCCGCGTCACATAACAAAGAATGATGGAATCCATTATAGCATGAAGGACATCTGCGTAATTTAAATCTACAGTCCTCTTGTCTTATGATAGCAAGTACATTTTTCACATCTTCCTAACTCTCTAATACGTTTTAGCCAGTTACCACGGCCCTCATATTTTTTGCAATTAGTGGCTTTGTGGAGCCCTTCACACAGAATACATTTAAATTTTGAGTTAGGATTAATTGGTTGATGTGGAACTCTGCCTGGGAATTTTGAGTTAGGATTAATTGGTTGGTGTGGAACTCTGCCTGGGAATTGTGAGTTAGGATTAATTTATTGGTGTGGAACTCTGTCTGGATCTTTACAGACTCCTGGACGCTTCCAAAGGTATTGCTTATTATCATGACTAATGCTCATTATCATATATAGTATATGGTTGTGAAGTGCAGTTCTATACACGTGTCACTATTTAGGTCAGTATAGCACTGCGTGTCACCTTAGATAAGGGTGATTTAGGGTGTTGAGGTGACAGGGAGACGTAGCAGCGGCCACGCCATAACACTAATAGTCACTATTTTAAACAATACACACCTTCTACCACTAAATCACTAGCAACACAGGCTCCTTCCTTATAATATTATATCTTAATATGTGATACATCAAAAACTCCTTAAAACCTAAGCATTCCAAATTAAAATGAGAAAATAATACAATTATTTTGAGTTGACAATTCGAGCGGCGATAAGCGGTCTAATATGCAACAAAATACAACTAATATACAAAAACAAAAAAAAACAAAAAAAATGGTCACGCAAATTGAGTCCGTTACATCCGAAGTCCGTTACATCGAGGTCCGTTATATCGAGGTTTGACTGTATATATATATATATATATATTATATATATATATTATATATTTTATATATATATATATATATTTTATAATATATTATATATATATATATATATATAAGTAGAAAAGGTTTTTGGTAACTCTCTCTCTCTCTCTCTCTCTCTCTCTCTCTCATATATATATATATATATATATATATATATATATATATATATATAATATATTTATATATATATATAATATTATATATATTATATATAATAAATATAATATAATATATATATATATATATATATATATTATTAATAATTATATTTAATTTATATAATACAATATATAATATATATATATATATGTATCTATATATATGATTATAATGAGAGTAAAAGAAGATGAGAGTGAGAGCGGAGAGCGTCGATTTTATTTACTTAACGCTATTTATGCATGTGCTAATTATTGTCAGAAAACAAAAATATCAATGGAAAGCTGACATAATGCCGCTTCTATTGATATGTTCCATGTTATAATGTCTCACAAATTTTAATGGCAACATTGAGTGAATTTAAAAATTCATGCATATTTCTCAGCTATAATATTTGTTTAATGTGTTTTACTTGTTTTATGTGATAATCTTATAAACAAATTTCGAAGCATAACAGTGATATCCTTTTTACATGTTAACATGATATACTGGTCATGCAGAGCATTTTTTAAGCAAATCTTACTGGGCGACATTCTTATGAATATCCAGAAGGTGGAGTAGCATACCTGTTAAAATACGCTTTTGGTATTATCTTCCCCGTTCGTATGTTTTGACCCCTCCCCTCCCTTTCCATGCGTGCTTAGAATCTTCCAGTGACACCAACAATTTCACTAGCAACAATGTTGGGGTATATATGGTTCCCAGTTCTGAGTTATATAGATATGATAATGCGTATGACCTTCTGATCTTCACACACATCTGATGCATTGATCCAGGAAGATATGAAAAATTTGTCGCCCAGTAGCTAAAAAGTCTACTGGGCGAACTTCTCCATCAGGAGACCTTAGTCGCCCAGTTAGCATGTAAAAAATGCACTGGTCATCCTTGAAACTTCCGGGTCTAAGTGAACGAGAGGCCGTGCATAGCATGGATGAATACAGAGTAATAATCGATTGTCAGTATACTCTCTATGTAAAGGTATCCTGCAGTACACTATACCATTGCTTACTACATCTTGACGTCACTCATTCACAACAGCCACACACCGTTGTCGACTATAGGATCCTCTGTCCGTAGCGCGTCAAGTGCAGTAGTAGTAGAAGTAGTTTATCCATAGTTCATTTAAGACTATCTATAACTGTTTACTCAAAGAAAGAAGTTCATTTTTAACTGATGATATATATTTTTCTTGAAATACAATTGGTATATATATTATATAAGTCTGTATGCAATATATGTATCAATATATAATAATGCTATAATATATCAATGATATAATAATCAAAATATAACAATGATACCAATATATGATAATGCCCTGTCGTCCTGACCTCTCTGTGTCACCAATACTGAGGAATACATCGCGTGATTTATGCAGGTACACGGATTGAAAGCAGGCCAGCTTGATACAGATGGAGAACCCTATATATATTATATATATATATATATATATTATATATATATATATATATATTATTCTCTCTCTCTCTCTCTCTCTCTCTCTCTCTCTCTCTCTCTCTCTCTCTCTCTCTCTCTCTCTCTTCTCAGGTTTATCTAACAGTGCTTCGGCCAAAAAAAAAATATAAATACATGAATATATATATAATATATATATATATATATATATATATATATATATATATATATATATATGTATATGTATATGTATATGTATATGTATATATATATATATATACATATCACATCCTTCTCTTATTTTGAAACAAATTACTGGTACACGAATAAGTAAATGCTATCACTTATTTAGAGTGTAAGTTAATTAATACATGTGTGTGTGTGTGTATGTGTGTGTGCGTGTGTGTGTGTGTATGTGTGTATGTGTGTATGTGTGTGTGTGTGCGTGTGTGTGTGTGTGCGTGTGTGTGTGTGTGTGTGTGTGTGTATGTGTGTATGCGTGTGTGTGTGTATGTGTGTGTGCGTGCGTGTGTGTGTGTGTGTGTGTGTGTGTGTGTGTGTGTGTGCGTGAGCTATAGGGTTGGTATATATAGTTCCTGCACATGATATGTACCTAAACACTGGATTATTCTTGGGTGATGGGTCTACTTCGTGTCTTGAAGGATGTATTAATTGACATGAGTTGTTCTCTATCACACACTGTCACTATCATGTCATCTTCACAATCATGTTATCTTCACTTATAGTTAGTATACAGTGGGAGGCAACGAAGATGGTGCGTGAGGGACCTGCCACTAGCAAAGACCCTAGAAAGATATTGGGCCTACATGTTGAGAGATCCCTCGCCTAAACCGTCAGTATGGAAGCAACACCAATCAATGCATGTTGTCACCTTACCCCATGGATTGAACATTGCTTCAGAAGCCTATATGGAACCTATATATACAGTGTGAAAACATAGATGCAGCCGGATTTCTCAACTTTTTGCTTCATAAGCGAACTCTTCATTTTGATGAGTTTCAATGTTTATGTGGCAAAATAGTTAAGGAATGATTGGGGAATTTTACCATAGATTACTTCCCGAATCAACCTGACCTCTTTTTGGACTAAAATGACGTGAAAGACGACATTTAACACAAGTTGCTACTTGCTTCATTCCACAAGAGGAAGTACAACGCAACAAAATATCAACAGATGGGAAGTATGACTATAAAGTTTTGGAAGGAGTGGTGGAATGACGTTATCTTCCATTGCGTAGTGTTTACATATCACAGATGACATCATACCACCAACCTCGTTGACTCCAACTGTAACCATGCATGAAGGTGTGTCACTGTAATACTACACGTGGCTATGCGTCACATTCACAGTATTCTTTTATGGAATCAAACTTTGTCTGCACTTTGAGACTTGAAGTGCCTGAGGGACTGATTAGGGCTGTTCCTCACCTAAGTCATCCCTGAACAGAATCACTAGAAATGAAGCTTACACATCCTGAGGATCTCGTGGGCAGCGGTGCGTGGTCGAGTCGGGGCCGAGGTCGCGGCAGTCCGTGGTGGTGTACGCCAAGGCGTGTGACTGGTCTTCAGTACATGGTCCGGGTTCCCTTGCCGATGTTTTCTACGATGAACTTCCACACCCGGTTAGGACCAATCTCGGCAACGTATATGGCCCTGCCGTCTCCGCTGAGGGCCACGGCGTGGGGGTTGTGGAAGCCCCGCGAGGGTCGCCACGTGTCCTTCAGTTGGCCGTCGCGAAGGTCTACGGTGAAGCCCATCGCGGCGGTCTCCCCCTCACTGCCGCCCACGCCCACCACGGCTCCCTCTGTGGATGCACATGACCCCTTCTTAGCCACGAGTTTTCTTGGTCGGACACATCTTATTCACTGATGTAAATTTGAATAAACAGATATGCAGTATAGATGTATTACCTAACTGTGTGAAACAAGAGGTGGGAAAGGAATTAACAAGAGTGCATGATTTGAAAAACTTAGTGTTGCAAATAAAACATGCCTTCCTTTTTATGAATAATAAACACTGAAGCAGCAGAGATCAGTGTCAACTCCCGACACACATGGTAGCCCACTTGGACTCTCAGGGACCGAATGAAGAATTTATATACCTTAAAAAAGAAAGCAGATGTCTTTTTTTTTCCTTCTGAGCGTCTCACTATATAGGATATTTATTCTGTTTTCAGTTATTTCGCCCGAGATATCGGAAACGCTAGTCTATTAGAGGAGAGAGACAACTTTCCTCGAGTTGTTGAAATTTGCACCGTCGGAATAATTAACTCCTACCGTCGAGTGATAGTGCCTTGATCAACACACACTCTTGTTTTTCTTGTTTGTTTTGTTTAGAGGATAATGCCTCAGAGCCATAGTGATCTACCGCTGCTCATATTTTTTGCCGAGCCCACATTAAAGTGGAGTACATTCATGTTTCAGGTAAATTTAGATATGAAACCTCTATCTTTCGCTCGCGGGATCAACCCTTTCTCGGTTGTAAGCCGACGTCGATAACTCCTACCGTCGGTATGTGCCGCAACACACACACACACACACACGCGCGCGCGCAGCACGCACACGCACACGCACACGCACACACAGTCACACACACACACACAAAAAAAAAATATGTTGCCATTGTATGGTCCCCATATAAAAAGAAGCATGTGAAAAAGTTGGAGAGGATACAGAAAATGGCAACAACGATGGTACCAGAGATAGAAGAACTTTTTTATGAGGAAAGGTTGAAGGAAATAAAGTTACCAACACTTGAGCAGAGTAGAGAAAGAGGAGACTTAATAACAATTTTTAAGCTGATATCTAAAATGGAAGAAACAGATAATGAGAGACTACTGACTCGGAAACAAAGAGAAGGTCGATACACAAGAGGACATACAAAAAAAATTGGAAAAGGGAGATGCCTGAACAACATAAAGAAGTACAGCTTCCATCATAGAAATGTAGAAGTTTGAAATGGACTTAATGAGGTGATATCGGTAAATAATGTGCACCAATTGAAAGAAAGACTGGATAAATGTAGATACGGAGACGGGACCCCACGAGTGTAGCTCAGGCCCTGTAAAACACTACTATAATAGGTATACATACAACTAGGTAAATATAGTACACACACACACACACACTTGCACCGCGACAAATTAAAGTATCAAAGTGACTTTGTAATACTTATTCATCAGTTGTTATATATTGTAGGTGGTTTGGGAGTTGCGCTGTTCATGCTCAAAGAGAGAGAGAGAGAGAGAGAGAGAGGTGGGGGGACTTACGACGGGTGAACCGGAGCACTAACCTGCCATGTAACGGATCTGCAGGTCGGAGGTGCTCGCGAACTCCGGTAGTGGCAGCGAGCGCGCAACGGCACGAGAGCAGGACTGATGTGATGGGTCCCCGGGGTCCAGGTCTCATCCAGGGAGGCCTGAGGCACGTCAGGATTGGGGCGTAAGACTGCGTACGAAACCTGAGACAACGTAGGAGTAGAGCTAGAGGCATGGCCCTCATCATGGGGACCCCTTGCCTGCCGCCTTGCACGACAGGAGGTGGAAAGAATCCTATTCTGCCTTTGGTCACCCAACAGATTACGGTGTGGGGACGCCGGACCAAGCCACTGACAGCATCTGCTGGGTGTCCCAAATCAAGACAAATCAAGATCAAGAGAGGAGAGAGAGAGAGAGAGAGAGAGAGAGAGGGGGGGGGGACTTACTGCTGGCCGCCACGTCAAACACCCTGCCGTGGTAAGGATCCTGCAGGGTGCGGAGGTGCTCGCCGAACTCCTCCGGCTCTTGCACACCAGCTCGCACGCACACCACGCGTCTGTTCTCCCTGTCGGCCACACACAGGGCGTCCAGGCTCTCATCCAGGGCCAGGCCATGAGGCACGTACAGGGCGTTGGGGCTCCCGTCCATGCCTGCGTACAATAATAACACAACAACAATGTAAGTTACATACCCAGTTTATCCAATGTTCATTCCATCCACTCCCTCCTTGCCCTGCCCCGCCTTGCCTCACTCACCAGGGTGACCGAACTTGGCCTTTATCGTGCCATCCGGGGCGAAGCGCAGCACGCGGGCATTGCAGTAACCGTCCGCCACGAAGAAGTCGCCGGATGAGGCCACGGCGACGCTGGTGGGTTTGCAGAAATGAGCGTTGTCGCTGCCAGGGACCCTCGCCTCTCCCAGCGTCAGCTCTGGCTCCTCACCACCTGGAGTAAACTGTTGAGGGATGGAGGAGGTGTTAGGACCATCGCAAGGGAGGGGGTGCTGAGAGATGCTGCAGGAAAGGGGAATAGAGGGAGAGAGACAATGTTGTGTCCATCGGAGAGGAGGTTATGAAGGAGACTGCGAGAGCGTGGTCTCAAAACCGCCACTTTGGCCTCACCTTGAGCACCTGGTGGAGGGCCACGTCTGTCAGCCAGGTGTTTCCCCACTGGTCCACCGTCACCCCGTGGGGCAGCAGAAAGCGGCCGGCGCCCCAGGAACGCACCACAGCGCCAGACTCAGGATCGAGTACCAGCACCACGTCTTCCCCGATGGGCGCCTCCTGCCCCTGGTAGTGGTGAGTTGTATTGAACGTCCTAAGGAAACGGTACGAGTTAGAGAGAGAAAATATGTATACAGCACATGCCTACTGTATAAAGTGTATGTGTGAATACCAAAGATACTATACTCTTCTTGGTGAATACGGTGCCTTGCCGCTGTCTGAGACCTCATGTCAGTGATACAAAACCCTGTCGATGTCGTGAGTTAATCCTAGCTTGAAAAACAAGGTCGCAACATGTCCGAGTTGCTTCCTGTTCTTTGGATGATACCACAGTCTAATACGGTCATCCGACGCGCAGGTTGGGGGTGGGGGGTGAGTGACGTCACGCGATCCAGGTGACGATACAGTGATACAGTGTGTACTCGCGGTTGCCACTCGGTGAAACTATGAATGATTTAATCATTATCTTTACTAGTAATGGAACATTACATTACCTTATAACAACACAATTGGTATTAATGGACATGTTATTTACCAAATAAGCAGTACATGAAAACAGCATGGATGTAATAAACAATACAGTAAAAGGCTAAGTGGCATCGTGTTGGGGCGGGGGAGGATGTAACACGTGACTCTGACGCGTGACTCAGATGGCGCAGCCTAGTCCCTCCTTCCTCCCCCGCCTCAACACGATGCCACTTAGCCTTGTACAGTATTGTTTATTACAGCCCTGCTGTTTTCATGTACTGCTTATTTGGTAAATAATATGTCCATTAATACCAATTGTGTTGTTATAAGGTAATAGTCTATTACTACCACTGCTAGTGCTACTACTAACACTACTATTACTACTATTACCACTACTACTTTACAACTACTACTACTATACGACTACTTCTACTGCTACTATTACTTATTACTACTACTACTGTTACTACTACTAGGCTACTACTTTTTTTTTTTTTTTTTTTTTTTTTTACATCACAAGGAACTGGCCAAGGGCACAACAAAAATGGGTAACACAAAGCCCGCTTAGTTGCCAGTCCCTATAAAGAAGACAGTAAGAGAATAAAATAAAAACAGAGGGGTAGGCCAATTTAGTTCGGGAGGTGTCTTGTTACTCTTCTTTTGAAAAGATTTAAGTCATAGGAAAGTGGAAAAATAGAAACAGGAAGAGAGTTCCAGAGTTTACCAGTGAAAGGGATGAAAGAGTAAAGATACTGATTAACTCTTGCATTAGGAAGATGGACAGAATAGGGATGAGAATTATTAGAAAGTCTTGTGCAGCAAGGCCGCGGGAGTGGGGGAGGCATGCAGTTAGCAAGTTCAGAAGAGCAGTGAGCATGAAAATAACGGTAGAAGAAAGCAAGAGAAGCAACATTGCGGCGGTGATTTAAAGATTGAAGACAGTCAGTCAGAGGAGAGGAGTTGGTGAGACGAAAAGCTTTTGACTCAACCCTGTTTAGGAGAGCTGTATGAGTGGATCCTCCCCAAACATGTGAGACATACTCCATACATGGGCGGATAAGGCCCCTGTAGAGAGCAAGCAATTGGGAGGGAGAAAAAAAAGGACGCAGACGCCACAGCACACCTAACTTCTTAGAAGCTGTTTTAGCAAGAGATGAGATGTGAGATTTCCAGTTCAGATTTTTAGTAAAGGATAGTCCTAGAATGTTCATTGTAGAAGAAGGAGACAGTTGAGTGTCATTGAAGAAGAGGGGATAGTTATCTGGTAGGTTTTGTCGAGTAGATAGGTGAAGAAATTGGGTTTTTGAGGCATTGAACAAAACAAGGTTTGTTTTGCCCCAATCAGAAATTATAGAAAGATCAGAAGTTAGGCGCTCGGTGGCATCTCTCCGTGAATCACTTAGTTCCTGTTGAGTTGGACGTCTAATAAACGACGTTGAAAAATGCAGGGTAGAATCATCAGCGTAGGAGTGGGTAGGGCTTTGAGTTAGACTTAGAAGATCATTAATGAATAATAGAAAGAGAGTGGGTGATATGACAGAACCCTGGGGAACACCACTATTGATAGATTTAGGAGAAGAACAATGTCCGTCTACAGTAGCTGCAATAGAACGGTTTAAAAGGAAACTTAAAATGAAGGTACAGAGAGAAGGATGGAGGATGTAGGAAACTACAACCACTACTACTACTACTATAGTATGGGGAGTAGTATTTTTTTATTTTTTATTATTGTTGTTTTTATTGTTAGTTAGTTAGTTATATTATCTTAAAAATGGAATATGGTAGGACATGAACGTGGGCGCACGGAGCGGGTCCCACCCGCCTCTCAGCTATGCTGCTGATAGAATGAGGCAGATCGAGAGGGCTTGGGGTGGCCTGGATCGCGTGACGCAGGTGCGCCGCGTGAGCCAAAACTCGTCCAGCCGTTCGGAAGACCGTTATAGACTGTGGATGATACATTGCAACTCTTTGTCACAATGGCCACACGCGGGTTGATGGGGGGCACGTTTGCATATCCTCAAACACATTAATCTGGGACTATGTTACCTTTAAGCCCTAAGTGCAATGCATAATTATAAAATTACCACACAGAACAAATATATATACCGGGCTTTCGGCCGGTTCAGACTTCACGTATTTGCTACGTCCGTCTTGTTATCGTGACGTCACCGTAACGTCACGATGACGTTACCTCGTCTCATTGGTCGATCACTCCCGCTCGCTCATATCAGAAAAAATTACAATATAAAACCCCCTTGCTTTCCTTACTTCCTCCCTTTTGTACCCCATGACACACCTATTACTCCCTTCACTATATCCCCCTTCACTCCCTGCCCTACCTATATAGCGCTACAATCCCCTAACAACAGGCTATGGCAAAGGTTACAAGTGGAATCTGTATATCGGGATCCAAAAGTGTTTCCACATATCGCAGTCATGGATGTATTTTTCAAGTCACTAATAATTACTACCTATTACACGGCCTGTAGAAGGTGTTGGTGACGTAGCGTGATGCTGTAGGAAGGATGGTATATAGTAGCTACTAGAGGGGCACGTGAGAGGGTTAGAACTAGTTCAACTAGAGAACACGAGAAATAACGCTTTAAAATACACAAGAGGTAGTGGTGGTGGTCGAGCTTACATTCAAGCAGCGTTGCCGCTGTTCCCCCTTCAAGCAGCGGGACACAATATTTTCACATCATGTATGTCTTCCATTACTAATATTGTCTTCCAGAATCACTGATAATAAATATATTTTAAATCAGACCTTGGAAACAGCATTATTTTGATATTGCAAAACTTAGTTACGTATAATTATATTAATAATGTTCTATAAATTGTGGCACCACCGCTCACGCAGCGCGCCTAAAGAATTGGAGGCTCCGAATCTTTTGCCTCCCAACGACGTCTTTCAAGGTCACACAAGCAGGAAGTGACGTCACGGTGACGTCACGTTGGCAAGACGGACGTAGCAAATACGGGAAGTGTGAACCCCGCATACGTGCAATATTTAATACGTGCAATATTTAACTGCCATCGATATGACCACACAAATCCGTATTTTAGAGATCATAGTCTTCTTAAGTTGCCAGATATCGTAATGTTGCAAAGTAGTATTTTTCTTTATAATGCCATAAACACATATCCTATTGACATAGGATTCCAAGTTATAATTCACTAGCCGCAAAGCCGCCCTCCGGGCGGACTTTTTGGCTAGCTCCTGCGGAGGGCTATTGGTGGGCCTTCGGCCCACCAAACACAGACTCTCCAGATAGCCCCTTCTAACTTTCCTGAAATCATGGATGTAGAAATGTATGTATTAACGCCAACCCATTCACATCACCCCCAACCCATTCACTCACCCATTACCCATCACCCCCCACCCATTCACTCACCCATTACCCATCACCCCCCACCCATTCACTCACCCATTACCCATCACCACACACCCATTCACTCACCCATTACCCATCACCCCCCATCTATTCCCTCACCCATCACCCCCCACCCATTCACTCACCCATCACCCCACACCCATTACCCATTACCCCACCCATTCACTCACCCATTACCCATCACCGCTTCCTCAATTCTCGCAACCCACTTTTTTTCACAATTATCGCTAATAGGCTGAAAAAAAAAGAAAAAAAAAAAGGGATCGGATCATCTCATAAGTGGGCTTAAAACCTTCCCCTGGTCAACCTGGTTCCAAAAATGTGGTATATGATGGGATTCCGCCACGGGGGGCGGAACCTATACCACACACACACACACACACACACACACACACACACACACACACACACACACACACACACACACAGACATACACACACACTTTCGCTTTTATTAATATAGATAACACTGATACGAGAAGACCACAGGAGCTCCGACTTCCCCTGTACAGGACATCGCATGCCCAACAAAGTATTCTGTTTCGAGGAGCCAGACAGTGGAACCAGCTACCTGACACCACAAAGCTTGTTCCATCAAAGCATTTATTTAAATCAAAGCTGAAGCAACAGCTGTTAAACAATTATTCAAATGTATAAGATGCTTGAATACTATTGTGAGGTTACAGTACTTAGTTGCGTAGATAAGTACCTGATGAAATATGTATGCAATTTTTTTTTTTTTTTGTGTGTGTATTGTTAACAGCATTTAACCTGTTGTACTCGGATCTTACTATTGGTTGTTGTTTTTGTTTTTTTTGTCATATTTTCTTAACAAATAAATGTTTTTGTGATGTTCTATGTTCTAATTCTTAGTTATGCATGCCGTTCATGATGTGATAGCAAAATCCTAATATATTAATTATATTGGCCCGTATTAAAGCACCTGCTCATCGGGCTTATACTTCTCAATGTAATTTTATATTGTGTAAACTATTCATACGTAACTTATTGAGACCAATAAAATTATCAATTATCAAATAATGATAGAATTACTGGGTAATGTCACCCATGACCCGGAGACTCACCTGTGGTCCCAGATGCGCGGTCCGCGGTGGAAGAGGACCGGCCTGCCCTGCGGGTCAACAGACACCCCTGACACCTGGCCCAGCTGCACGCCTGGCCCCCAGCGCTCCACGGCGCGGGGGTGACCGCCCCCTGACACACCCTGCAACACAGGCATAGAATAGAAATGTTTCCTTTCTGACGAAAAGTTCCTATGTTGTCAAGCTGATAATCAACACAAGAGGACTTGCCATGGGCGTTATTAACTTAAAACTAAGTAACGAGTTCAGGACAGCAACTTGCCTTCGGTGGAGGCCGAGAATTACTAATTTTACTTCTAATTTTCAAGCAGATTAATTAATGACGTCATACTTCTATGGACACATAAAAGGTAAAAGGCGGTAAACATCTGGGAATGGATGTCGCCTGCGTAACCTGCAATGCCTCAATTCGCCCCTGCACTCTTACCCGCCAGGACTCGGGGTTGTCCAGGAGGCTTCTCATCTCGTACAAGAAGTTGTCATCGAGGTAGTCGGAGGCCGGAGCACCTTGGGAGGAGACGCATGCCAGACAGCAGAGGACGATCCCCGCCCTTCTCCAGGTGGTCATGGCGAGGTTGTGTGATCCCCGCCTTGGGTGTTGCGTTGCCGAGATGGTAATGTTCCTGAGGGGCTCCTGCACTCCCCACCGCTCACTGAATAACCTTCCTTACTCTGGTGCCCTTTGCTCACTCAAGCCAACGAGGCGACGGAGGCGACGGCGTGGCGGGTGTTGAGGTGAATGAAAGGACATCGATTTGTCTCCATGGTGACGCGCCTGGCAATCAATGGAACGCATGCGCTAACAAACACTTCGGTGATACTAGAGGCTGCCGCTGCACGCCACTCGAGGCCCGAGGGGGAAGATATGCATGTACAGCCTGTATGGGTCTTTCGCTTATTTTGTTTCTCAGCATCCCGCTATTTTCAGGATGAGACAATTTTTCTCTTTTAGATAAATGATCTCTTTGTACTGTAGCCTACTATACGTCCGCCAAAGAGATGTGACAGGTCGCAGTGCTTGTCTGTGTGTTTGTTAGCAGGATTACGCAAATATTTACAAGCGGATTTGTATGAATATTTAACCGGAGGTGGAGCTTGGCCCAATTTAGAAGTGATTCATTTTTGGAGTCGATCCAATTTGGGACTGGATCCATGAACTTTTTTAAGGGTATTATGGGGGCTTAGTGACCGCCGCCCTCAAGGTGGAGCCCAACACACCTGTCCTCTCAAGACCCGATGGTCAAGGTTTAGAAGACCGAGCTGGAGAAAGATCAACTGAATGAAGATCGAGTTTTGTGAGGTTTTTTTTTATTTATTATTTATATCATTTTTTATTATCACTGTAACTTTCAAAGTAACCAAATTGGATCGACTCCAAAAATTAATCACTTCTAAATTGGGCCAAGCTCCACCTCTGGTTAAATATTCATACAAATCCGCCTGTAACTATTTGCGTAATCCTGCTAACAAACAAACAGACAAACACAGCGACCACTCACATCTCTTTGGCGGACATAGTAGGACTACAGTACAAAGAGATCATTTATCTATAAGAGAAAAATAGTTTCATCCTGAAAATAGCGGGATGCTGAGAAACAAAATAATGCAAGAAAAAGACCCTTTGTTATTATGAGTGCTATTAATGCTATTATGCATCATTATTATCTCTGTGCTTTTATATTAAGTGAGATATTTTTCAGCCTTAGCGGGGGTATGAGCTAATTCTATGCCAGTGTTTCTTAACCTTTTTACCACCACGCCCCCTTTAGTAGTTGGTCCTAAATTGTCTCCATGCCCCCCCCCCCCCCCCCCCCTTTCACTTCTTCAACCAAGATATTTCTAAATAATCCTGAACATGAAAGAAAAACTGAAAAAGTGCGTGTTTTTAACAGTTTTATTGTGATAATAATAATAACAACTGATAATGATATTAATAATATTAATAATATTAATAATAATAATATAATAATAATAATAATAATAATAATACAATAACAGTATTAATAATGATAATAATAATAGTAATAATAATAATAATAACTTAATGATAATAATGGTCTCCAGCGACTCAGCAAAGATTACTGCATCATCGGCAAAAACAAGATCAGTGATCTTGGTGTTGCCGAGGGATGCTCCACAATCACTTTGATCTACAACTTTGCCCAATAGCTACCCAGTTCACAAGTGTTGAAAAGTGATGGGGCAAGGACGCACCCTTGCCTCACTCCTGTATTAACAGGAAATATACAGCTCCCCCACACTTCACAGCACTCTCAGTCCCAAAATACAGACCAGCCAGCAGACCAACAGTCCTTGCACGAAACCCGCGAAGCCGCAGAAGATCCCAGAGTGACTCACGATGCACTGATCGAGTCAAACGTCCTCTTGAGATCAAGCTGCAAGCATCCCCTGTCGAAACTTTTAATGATATACCGGTACTTATAGTGATAATATATAGCAATAATGGTAATTCTGATATGATAGTAATAATAATAATAAACATCATTTAAATTATAATGATAATGATGATGATAATAATAATAATGATGATAATAATAACAATTTAGTAAGAATAGTAAAAAAAAAAAAATTGCATAAAAGTCTGCACAGTTAGTGAAACATGGCAAGACGTCACCGCGGAGTTTTTCACCCATATATCTCTGTAATAAGAACATAATAATGTTCTCCTAATAATGTTATTGTTATGTTCTTATTACTATAAGAACATAAAGAAGCTACAAGAGGCCGTAAGACCTACACAAGGTAGTTCCTGTACGGTAGCGACTTTCTTCGCTTATCCTCGCGAGCGATCTTCATGTTAGAGCGAAGGCCGAGCTTAAATACTTGACAGTTCTTCGTTTTTCTGTCTTGGCTCACGCCCCCCTATGTGCGTGCATAGATTTTACACCCCCTACCACTGCGCTATGCGGTCTCGGACTTGGTGTTTTTTATGGTAACGTAACCGTACCATAAAAATTATTGACGTTAATCTAAATCAAGCATTAAATGTTTTTTTATGGGTAGGTAATTTATTTTCTGGGTATATACAAACATTATTTGAGGTTAACGAGGTTGGGGATTTTCGGCTCCCAACAAGGAATCAGCTGGCAATGTTTTGATGGGCCACGTGGGTGTTGTCTGGGCACGATGGTGAGTTAGGGTGCCTCTACACTACCTTATTGTCCTTGTCCTGATGGTTCCGACCTGATTGTTCTTATCCAAGTGTATTTGTTGCAGGATTGAGTCTTAAATTGTCTAATATTTGGGTCTTGTATGTGGGTTAATAAGGAAAACTGGTCCCCTCCTGCTGGCCTGACACTCAAGTTTCGATACTTATCAAGGAGAAATTGGCTGTAATTGTGAATAGTATCCTCTCACTACATACTGAAACAAAAACTATACCGAAGACATGAGTACCTAGGCCAGCAGAGAGAGCCCAGTTACAGGGAGTTTCGTACACAAATTGTTTCGTACCCAGGTTTTGTTAGTTTCGTACACTAATTTTAAGTTTTTTTGTACATACCTGGTGTCGTTTCGTAACTCTAGTAGTCCAGTTCAACTCTGAGCTGAGTGTACGAAACGACTATGGTTTCATATAGACTGCGAAACAATTTTTTGGTGTACGAAACAACTTGTGTACGAACTGACTGCACCCTGTTCCATTTAGTGATAACCGAAAGCCCACATCTCCTTAACAATTACCGTGTATTTGTCTCTAACACTTGAATGTTAATGGTTCAACTGACTTTATCCAACCACATACTCCACTGATCTATCACTCTGTCTGGAAAGCTGAATTTACTCGCATATCTCTTCAGTCTATATATTTTTAAGGATTTCTTGCCATGTCTTGGTCGTGTTATCCTGCCTTGATAATATCACGTTTAGTTTGTAAAGGATATATCAAGCAGGATGGAACATTTAGTAGGATAATCAGATTCAAAAACCATCAATAGGAAAACGATAAGAAAATAAGTTAAAATTCTAGAGTCCTTTCCCACCCTTATTAGTGGGGTTTTTTCCTCCAGACCTTCACAAATCCTTTCAGATACCTCTAAAACGTAATGGTATTATTTTACACTAGGACCGAGACACCCTACACAATTGGGAGTATAATTTCTGTTTACCGTATTGGATTCTAGGAAACATTCTCTCAATGAGCTTCCCTAGCAAATCGTTACTTTTGGAGATATGACATGTTGTTTATAGGGAGGCGAGTCTGGCGTTGTTTATAGGGAGGCGTTATTCTGGGACTGAGAGTGCTGTGAAGTGTGGGGCAGGTGTATCCAGCTTCTTTCCTGTGAATACAGGAGTGAGGCAAGAGTGCGTCCTTGCCCCATCACTTTTCAACGCTTGTATGGACTGGGTATTGGACAAGGTTGTAGATCAAAGTGATTGTGGAGCATCCGTCGGCAACACCAAGATCACTGATCTTGTTTTTGCCGATGATGCAGTAATCTTTGCTGAGTCGCTGGAGGTCCTGGTGATGGCTCTTGAGGCGCTGCACGAGGAGGCAAAGCCTTTGGGACTTCAGGTCTCCTGGCTCAAGACCAAGGTCCAGGTGTTTGGAGACTTACTAGATGAAGCAGTACAGTCTGTTCATGCATGTGGCGAGGACATTGAGATCTTGGAAAGTTTTACATACCTTGGTAGTGCAGTCCATAATGACGGCGGGTCACGTCAAGAAGTCTTACGGCGGATTGACATAGCCCACGGTGTTATGGACTCGCTCAGCGGGAGTATTTGGCGTTGTCGGTACCTGTGCAGGAGGACAAAGATCGGATCTTCAAGTCGCTTGTGATCCCTGTCTTACTCTATGGTTGTGAGACATGGACACTAAATAGTGACTTGAAGAGACGAATCAATGCCTTTGGTAATAAGTGTCTTCGCAGAATCATGGGGTATCGCTGGGACGATTACGTGTCAAATCAGCGATTGCACCGTGAGACTGAATCGAGGCTATTACCTGCATAGTCCATCAGCGCCAACTCCGGCTATATGGGCATGTGGCACGCTACCCTGAAACCGATCCTTCCCATCGGGTTGTATCTGTAAGAGACAATCCGGCGTGGAGGAGTCCAAGGGGGCGCCCACAAGGCTCGTGGCTGGGGCAAGTTGATGTTTCTTGTCGAGAGCTGCTTGGTATGGGAAAGGAGCCTGCATGGAACTCGCGCGTGGTGACCCCCGGGAGTGGCGTCGTAGTGTGGGCGAGGCGATGCGCCCCCCGGCGTATGCCCCCAATGATTGATTGATTGAGTCTGGCGAGAGACAAGTGTTTGCGTGCGCCTCACTCTTCCTCTTGTGACCTGCATCGCCTCTGTTCTTCCCTTGCCGCGGACACTTTTTCATGTAGATTTGGCTTTAGTTAGGAGGTTAAAGTGTGGGGTTAGGTTAGTTTAATTTTCATATCTCATATACACTCGTTCCTATTAAAAACATGTTATATCTCTGAAAGTAGTGGATTTGCGACGGAACCTCATAGAGAGAATTTTTCTTAGTATCCAATAAGGTGAACAGAAACCATACTCCCAATTGTGTAGGGAATTTCGGTCCTAGTGTAAAAATTTACGAACGTAATTATAAAGTAGGGGAGAGATACCCCCTTTAACCCCCTCCCCCCCTAAATGACCCCCCCCCCCACCGACCCCCAAAAATAACATTACCAACCAAATCTCACTATAACCTTACCTAACCTTACCAATAACCTCCTAGTGAGACCTAAGGGCGGGAAAGGACTAAAATTTTACCAGGTTAGGTTAGGTTATATTGAGGCTAGGTTAGTAATTATTTATTGGGGGGTCTCGCTAGGACGTTATTAGTGAGGTTAGGTTAAGTTGTAGTAAGGTTAGATTAGTAATATTAACCATATTATATTTTTGAGGGGTTCAGGGGGGTCGTTTAGGGGGGGGGGTGAACGGGACATCTCTCCCCCCACTTTATAATTATGTTTTAGAGGTACCTGAAGGGATCTGTGAAGGTCTGGAGGAAGAAAAAAACCACTAATAAGGGCGGGAAAGGACTAGAATTTTACCCACATAATTATGTAGTAGAAACTCTTGAAGAGATATTTCTAAATTTAATCTAACCCCACTTAAAGCCTCCATACTGGACTTGGCCGCAGTGCAAGCTTGTGGACTTAATTTCAGTGGAGGTGTACAGATCATAAGACTTTCTGTTCTTCAACCTTTATATTGCTTTCTGCAAATAATTTCCTTGGCTTATAGTACATGTCCAATATTGTTGCACGTTTATGTACTATGCTATAATAGTTACTCTTCAATTGTGCGCGGTCTTATTCTCCAGAATTTGTGTGTACTTTGAGACTGATATCGTGAACATCCTCTAGAGCAGCGTTTATTAACCTTTTCCGACCTTAGCACCCCCTGTAGTCAGGTCTAGAAAGTCCAGCACCCCCTAACTCTGGCTAACATTTGGTTACAGAGACTACAGTTGACATCAGCACTCGAGTGAAAGTACACTCGCACTGAAAGTCAGTATAATGATGTTAAAGTTTATCAAATAAAAATAGTACTCCTGTCAAAAACTATCCCTTCGATACTTTTGTATCCATTGTGAGGAACTCTAACATTGTACCACCATATATGCAGCATTTCCCAGCACCTCCTAAAATTGAGTTCAGCACCCCAGGTTAAGAAACACTGCTCTAGAGTCTAGAGAGACACATTCAGGAATACATGGGCAGTGTTTGTGATGGCTGCTTGGTGGGCTGCATGATGGCCTCACCTATAGTCTATTTTTTTTAACAAGGCAAAAAGTTCTGCCCCCTTGCTGCTTACTGACTGATATTTGATGCCAGGAGAAGGGAATACTACAGTTCTTCTAAATGTCAGCTGTATTTCATCATAGTTAACCCTATTATCAGGTAAACATAGGCATCATTTTAAGCATGAGACCTTCAGATAGAATGGATTTTTTGCCATGTTAAAAAAAATAGACTATAGGAAGGCACTGCAGTCTGTTACTTGGGTATGAGTGAGACAGGTCCCTGAATGTACAGACAAGCCATGTGCCTCCATGATTACAATGTTTCTTTCTAGTCTTATCATTTCATCAGCTAATTGTTATATATATTTTTTTTTAATGGTTATTGTTATCTTGGCAAAAACTTTCTTTAATGTTACAAATAAAATTTATTTCATTTCAAATGTGTAAATTATCTGTATTGTATTATCATCTCACGTTGGTGGATGAAACTAACTTCAATGAAAATAGTTGGTGTGCTTTCATAAAATCTGACAGTTTATCTCTGTTGGAAATTGCTTGTTTTCCACATCAAACATTTTTGGGGACCTGGGAGAATTTTTTTCTTTTAGGTAGGGAGACAAAATACCTATGATCCAATAGCCGTGCACAACCTCCCAATGCCATGTACAATTTCATGTACAATTTCCTAATGGGTACAAATCCCCTCATACCACGTACCCCTAATCCCCTATCTGATTTCCTAAGATTGCATCCAATCTCGCAGCAGTGTCCAGTCTTATAATGTCTCATCCAGTCTTCCATTGCCACATCCAGTCTCAACCCATAATTATCCCTGGTAGAAGACTTGGTTATTATGTTATATATAGCTATCATCAGATAAGTATTCATAAATATGAATGATAATAATACTCATGTTACTTTTGCAGAGTGAATTCAATCTGCGTCGTCAAGCCAGGCTGAGGCGAGAGTACCTGTACCGCAAAAGTATCCAGGACCGCCATGCATCAGTCCAGCAGAGGAAGGATAAGATCAAGGCATCCCTGCAAGGTGTGT
The DNA here is from genome assembly GCA_016584305.1 of Chionoecetes opilio. NCBI lineage: Eukaryota > Metazoa > Arthropoda > Malacostraca > Decapoda > Majidae > Chionoecetes > Chionoecetes opilio. The sequence continues at coordinate 178,200 of JACEEZ010012313.1, read as the reverse complement.
CCCTGCGTGGCTGCAGTGAATGTTGTAGGCGATGTCTGAGGTTATATAAAAAAATTGGGTATTGATTGTTGCCAAGCATTTACAGAGAAATAGGTAGAATTGAATTGGGGATAGATAATTATTTCTATGTACTTTTTCTTCCATACAAAGGCACATAGGTGTGCCTATGCCCCAGTAGGTTGTTGTTCCTAGCAGGGAAGATTGTACCGAGCTTGTGATGGAAAGAGGTCATGTGCGTACATACCTACCTCTCAAGGCCCCTGCCAACCCTCTTGCCTTCTCAAAGTGTTCTATTGTCTGGATTCATGGAACAATGATATATTACATACATGACTGATAGGGGCAGGGAATGACATAATTCTTAGCTGTAGGGAACAGGCTGACTCACCGCCCTGCCTTGGGTCCACTGGATGGGAGAACCTCCATTCCTTGGCTTCAGAGACAAGTAGCAATCGCTGAATTCAATTGAAGCTTATACGTCATAACACACTATGTATTAACAAAGGTTCTTGTCTGCAGATGGCAAGGAGATACCCACAGCCCTGCAGGACAAGGCCCTGGCCCTGATGGCAGCAGGGGACTGGGACGACCCTGGCCCCCAGCTGGCAGTGGAGCTTGGCGGGGAGGCTGCCGGGGGACCCACCAACATTGATGATGAGTACAGGTGGGCAGGTGTGGAGGACCCCAAGATTGTCATCACTACCTCCAGGGACCCCTCCTCCAAGCTGAAGCAGTTTGCCAAGGTGGGTCCAAGAATAATGTTATCTGCATAACTAGTGCTGTGAGCAGCTTTTTATCATCATTACAGTTCTCTTCTTCCTCCTCATCCTCATCATCTTATCATCATCATCATTTCTAGCACCACTGCTATCAAATAAAAATATTCTCTTCTACTTTTGCAGGAGATGAAGCTGTTATTTCCAAATTCCCAGCGAATTAACCGTGGTAATTATGACAACAAACAGCTGATGCAAGCCTGTCGCTCCAATGAAGTTACAGACTTCATTGTGGTGCATGAGACAAGGTAAGCAGTATTCACAGTACTCATGTCTTTTTGTTTTTGTTTTTGTTTCTTAGAAAAATTGAAGCAAACTTATAGTTAGAAACTGAGATACAGATGCTTTCTGAGTGTTGGTTGAAGAAAAATATGGAAAGTTTCTTAGAGCACAGCGAGTTGAGGTCTTGTGTAGCTTTCTTTCCTTCTACATTGTTCAAGGAAAGGGAACTGGGGAATGCACTTTTTTTTTCTTATTATTTTTTAGGTTGCCAGTTATCATTTTGGATTGACATTCAAGTAATTTTTTGTTTAGAGTCACGTATGAGCAGCTAGCTACATACATGAGGTGGCAGGCATGTCTGCAACAAACTTAAGAGAGCCCTAACAGTTAAGAGATGGATCATGATATAAACGTGATTGAATATGAAAAACTAGATACTCAAGGGAAGGATTGTTGTGTTTGGAATATTGAGTGTTGAGCCTCCACATGGGAGAGGCTTCCTATATGAGGGCATACAAGGCTCATTGTAATTTTGCTCACACACCTACATGCACAGAAATACATACAGATGCCTTCCTTGAAAGGACTAGAAGAAGAGGCGATAGCAGCAAGATTTCTGCATCAATTTAAAGAAAAATTTGATAAATATAGATAAGGAGATAGGACCATAAGAGTATAGCCCAGGCCCTGTATGCTACAACTAGGTATATCCATACTACATGAGCACTTCCTTCTCAGAGGCAACCCTGATGCCATGGTTGTGAGCCACCTGCCCAATGGTCCCACGGCCTTTTTCACGCTGGGAGATGTGGTGATGCGCCACGACATCCCCGGCCTCGGCACCATGTCAGAACAGTTCCCTCACCTCGTCTTCCACAACTTTAAGTCACCTCTTGGGGAGCGGGTGAGTTCAACAAAGACTTACACACACGGGTGGGCAGGTGGGGATGGGTTTGGTATGTTCATGCATCCTTGTGTAGCAGTGCAGCCATTAAAGGTGGCAAGAAGACACAGGAATGAACAGTCACACCACAGATGCAAGAGTGACCTTGATTTCTGTTTCACAGACTAGCAACATCCTCAAGTATCTATTCCCGGTGCCCAAGGACACCAGCCAGCGGGTGGTGTCCTTCATTAACTGGGATGACTGGATCCTCTTCCGCCAGCACACCTTCAAGAAGGTGAATGAAGGCAAGGACAATGAGCTTGTTGAGATTGGTCCTCGCTTCAGCATGAAACGTGAGTCCAGCCTAAAGTTTGGTCATTCATTTGTTTGGGTATGAATTTACTTTACATATTAGTTTGTTGCTTGATGAATTCTATATTTGATCAGCTATTCTATTATTTTTATTATGCGAGATGATTTTATAGAGTGAGGAGTGAAATAACCTGCTAGAGTGAGGAACAACAGGGTCAGAGAGATGTGTAGAAAGTAGCATAGCTCACTGGAGAGTACAAACCAGGGTGTACATAAGTGATAGGATCATAAGGAAAGAATGGAGGAGAGAATGGTCAAGAGAATATATCGATCACAATTTGAAGTGAGAAAGGGAGAGGAAGACCAAGAAAGGGGTGGAGCAGGGGAGGGGGGGGGGGCAATGATTCACAGGGGCCTAAGCATCCAGAAGTGTGAAGCGTGTGCATGGGGCTGAGTGAGCTGGTGGAATCTGGTATGTATGAGACGAGGCATTGTTTGTTTGTTTGTTTAGAGGATAATGCCTCAGAGCCATAGTGATCTACCGCTGCAGCATTAGTGTTGGCCGAAATCACCACCCCGGGAGGGGGGTCACAAACCCCCGGCTAACACCCGGTACCCATTCACTGCTGGGTGGACAGGGGCTCGGATTTTTAAGAAAGACCACCCATCTATCTTCGCTCCGCCCGGGGATCGAACCCGGGACTTCTCGGTTGTGAGCCGAGCGTGCTAACCACTACACTACGGAGTACCTTATTCGATTTGGAGATCGAGTACCTTAAGCAGTGTGCAGTGGTTGGGGTGAACCCAGGGCTTGGAAACGGTTTAAGGGAACGAAAACGAAAACCGAAACTAACTAAATTATGCTGGAACAAAAACGGAAACGAAAAAGTTATCATATTTACTGTTCCGGAGCAAAAACGCTATTTTGAAATCCCTGTAACCGGTTAATAACGTTATTTTTTCGTTCCATGCCATATTTGGTCACTAATCCATTTTCACTTCCAGTAGCCAAATGATTTAAGTAAATGCATCTGTATTACTTACATACATTAATTAAGTCTACTGTATTTGTTCACTTGGCAATTGACAATGTAGTTTTGTTTCAAATAGTATCATATGCACCACTTTTCATTTAATTTGTGAAGAATAACTATTTTTTACCTTATATAATTATGAATTTATCTCTTCGTGATATGCATCACGTTCCCTTATTTTATTACGCCTTCCAATCGTTGGTGTACCAGAAACACCAACAGTTCTCTGCTTCTGAACTTTGCAAGATCCAGAAGGTTGAGAATTGCAGGTTCTTGGTATCAGAGGCCAGAGCTGCACCGCTGGACATGGTATAGTAATGCCGGAGGGGTAGCTAAGGAGATCGACCACATCCTCGTTAGTACTCGTTGGAGGATCCTCCAGAACTGCAGGGTTTACCGGAGTGCTGAGTTCTTTGGAACAGATCACAGACTTGTTGTTGCTACACTTAAGCTTCATGTCAAGTCCAGAAGAATCTCAAGAGGTAACCATACTGTGTTTCATCTGGAGAAACTGAAGGACTTGACATGTGCTCATGAGTATGCGGTGGCAGTCTCGAATCGGTTTGATGTGCTCGGTGCTCTCAGGGACCCTGTAGAACTGTGGGATACCTTCAAACGTAAAACTCTACAGGCTGCCAAGGAGTGTATTGGGGAGCGCCCGAGGTCAAGGCGTGGTTTTGTCTCGACGGAGACGTTGGAGAAAATTGAGGAGTCGCGCTGCCAGGCTGGCTGGGAACCGGGACCAGCACAGGGCTCTGTCACGCCGGACTAGAACCCTCCTGGGGAGAGACAAGGAGAGGTATGTCAGGAGTCTCGCTGAGGATGTCGAGGGTCATTTGAACGCTAATGACCTCCGACCCGCCTACCGAACCTTGAAGAAGCTCCGTTCCAAGTCTCCTTCTCGGGCGAGTGCTATTCGAACAGCAGATGGGCGCCTCGTGTCGGACATGGATGGGCAGATGGCTCGTTGAGCTGAGTACTTTGGGCAGTTGTTCACGGTGGACCCTCCAACTGAGCAGCTTCACACCACTGGGTTACAGGCAGTGGATGCCGATCCTCCCATTGACGAAACCGCACCCTCTCTTGACGAAGTCAGAGAGGCTGTAGCAAAGTTGAGGGGTGGAAAGGCAGCTGGTGTTTGTAATATCAGTGCAGAGCTCCTCAAAGCTGGGGGTGAGGCCATGATCCGCGGGTGGCATGCTGTCCTGACTGCCGTGTGGCAATCAGGTACCATTCCTCCTGACTGGAAAAGGGGGCTGGTCGTCCCTATCTGGAAAGGGAAAGGGGACCGCCAGGACTGCAACAATTACCGCGGTATTACACTGCTCAGCGTACCAGGCAAGGTGCTTGCCCATCTATTGCTGACACGGATTCGCAGTCATCTGGTGAAGCATCAGAGACCTCAGCAGTCAGGGTTCACGCCTGGTAAGTCAACAACGGACCGTATCCTAGCGCTTCGTGTCCTGGTGGAACACCGACGTGAGTTTCGACAGGGGATGCTTGCAGCCTATGTTGATCTCATGAAGGCGTTTGACTCATTGCATCATGAGTCACTTTGGGATCTTCTGCGACTTCGAGGGATTCCTGCAAGGACTATTGGTTTGATAACTGGTCTGTATTCTGGGACTGAGAGTGCTGTGAAGTGTGGGGCAGGTGTATCCAGCTTCTTCCTGTGAATACAGGAGTGAGGCAAGGGTGCGTCCTTGCCCCATCACTTTTCAACGCTTGTATGGACTGGGTATTGGACAAGGTTGTAGATCAAAGTGATTGTGGAGCATCCGTCGGCAACACCAAGATCACTGATCTTGTTTTTGCCGATGATGCAGTAATCTTTGCTGAGTCGCTGGAGGTCCTGGTGATGGCTCTCGAGGCGCTGCACGAGGAGGCAAAGCCTTTGGGACTTGAGGTCTCCTGGCTTAAGACCAAGGTCCAGGTGCTTGGAGACTTACTAGATGAAGCAGTACAGTCTGTTCATGCGTGTGGCGAGGACATTGAGATCCTGAAAAGTTTTACATACCTTGGTAGCGCAGTCCATAATGACGGCGGGTCACGTCAAGAAGTCTTACGGCGGATTGGCATAGCCCACGGTGTTATGGACTCGCTCAGCGGGAGTATTTGGCGTTGTCGGTACCTGTGCAGAAGGACAAAGATCCGGATCTTCAAGTCGCTTGTGATCCCTGTCTTACTCTATGGTTGTGAGACATGGACACTAAATAGTGACTTGAAGAGACGAATACCAATGCCTTTGGTAATAAGTGTCTTCGCAGAATCATGGGGTATCGCTGGGATGATTACGTGTCAAATCAGCGATTGCACCGTGAGACTGAATCGAGGCCTATTACCTGCATAGTCCGTCAGCGCCAACTCCGGCTATATGGGCATGTGGCACGCTACCCTGAAACCGATCCTTCCCATCGGGTTGTATCTGTAAGAGACAATCCGGCGTGGAGGAGGCCAAGGGGGCGCCCACAAGGTTCGTGGCTGGGGCAAGTTGATGTTTCTTGTCGAGAGCTGCTTGGTATGGGAAAGGAGCCTGCATGGGAACTCGCGCGTGGTGACCCCCGGGAGTGGCGTCGTAGGGTGGGCGAGGCGACGCGCCCCCCGGCGTATGCCCCCAATGATTGAATCGTGCAATCGTTAAACTATTATACTGCAGTTTGGTTTAAGAATATGCTTAGATTAATATCCAGTATTCGAAAAGGGATTATATATCGTGAGTATGTGCTTAAATTTTTTACTGTGCTCATAGCTTAATGCTTGGTTTGCCGAATTTTGGTGTGAGTGTCCTAAGTTTGAGTCCTTGAAGTACCACATGTAGTCATTAACTTCATTGATTAGGTTTATTTAATTAGTGGGTTGGTGATATTACGAATTAATATAGTTTTACCATATATAATAGTAATAAATAATTAGTGATTCATGTCTTTACGACGACTGAGATTGCATACTCCTACACTACACTTCCTGTATTGTATATGTAAATGTGTTGCCTTATTTAAGTCGTATAATAATATAGTTTTTACGACATCTAAGGGTTTGATTTTGTTGGATACTATGCACCATGGCTTTATTACCATTATAATAATGCAGTCATGTATAGGCATTATTATTTATTAGGGCTAATAGCATATTCATTACATGGTTTGAGAATAACGTTCAAACCGGTTTTCATTTCATTCTAACCGGTTCAGGAACGTTATGTTGGAGGAGAAACGAAAAACGAAACATTAATAATACTGTTTCTGATCGGACCGAACCGTTTGAAAAATTATTTCGTTTTCAAGCCCTGGGTGAACCACTTGGCAATGGGGCCTGGCTGTGGGGGAATCTTGGGGTGACAGATGCCAATACTATTTGACCCACAAGAGTACAGATTATACATACATGTGTATTTGAGTGTATGGATGGGTATTGGTGTATTAAGTATTAAGTGTATTATGTATACATGTATGTGCGGTCATAGAGGCACATGTCATATACATATGAAAATTTGATAATAAAGTGTGATGAAAATTTAGGCTAAGAAAAATACATAAAGATATCAAAATGTGGTAAGAATTTGAATGTAAGGTAAAGGAAACTGTTCGAAAAATATATTGGAGGATATATAAAACTTTCAATTTCACGTAAAATATATGTCCTATTGTTAATGTCCTGTATTTTAAGGTTGTACAGAAGTTTAGATTTGTATGCATGATAGTAACGGTGGTGGTGGTGGTAGGTTTGGTGTGAGGGAGAGTAGCCATCCATGGTGAGGTGGCCCCACACGTGTACCTCTGAGTGGTATTCCAAAGATGTAATACTCCATGTGGTGTTTCTCTTTGCATGTGTGGCTGTGATGTGTGCCGCTGCAGTGTACCGCATCATCATGGGCACAATGGACCAGGATGGAGCAGCAGACATAGAGTTTGTGCTGCGGCCCTACATGAACACAGCACGGAAGCGCAAGTATCTGTCTGAGGAAGACCCTTGGTGAACCCAGACTGGCCGGCTGGTCATTAACTGACTTTCAGGATGTCTGGCTGGCTGTTGGTCGACTGACTGATTGACTGGTAATCTCTTAAGGCTGTGACTTCTTGTACTGAGAGACCCCAGCAAAGTTGTGGTGGCCATGGCAATGTCATGGCCATAGAGGGGCTGAAATTATTAATCATATATATTGTTAGATAAAAAAGGTTTTGTTGATGGGGAATAATAGACCATTACTTTTTTCACATTCTTGGTACAGAACATGTGCCAAACACCACAACAAAGACAGAAAACTACACTCGAGGTTATTAGTAGTATAAGAGAAGAAAAAGAGTTTAGGGAAACAAAGTCCAGTGTTAGAGATGCCTTATGTAATCATTTGATTAATGTATTTTAATAAATGTGTTATTAACACCCTGATGGTTTAATTCCCTTCGTATGCTCATGTGTGTGTTCACCAGGTGCCTTGTTCATGTACTGGACTCGTGACCATGGGCTGTCACCATTTCTAATAATTTAGAGCTCATTGGACGGGCTATGGGTAAAGTTGTGACCTTACACACCCCATCTCCTTGCTTAAGGGCGATAGTAACTGCTTTCGCATTAGCGAAAAATCTCAAGCCTTCAGCGGGACAATAGGGTGGGCCGCAGGGCTCTCACAAATAAATTTCAGGAATTCACTAGACTAAGGCTGAAATTTCCCTAGATCATCCAAAAATTCCCAATGTAGATAGTCTATTATTATATATAATATATATATATTATATATATATATATATATATATATATATTATATATATATATATATTATATATATTATTATATTATATATATATATATTATATATTATAATATATATATATATATATGAGAGAGAGAAAGAGAGAACGTTTTTTGTGAAATAATATTGTTAAAATAATTATTGTGTGAAATAATGACATTTTTCGAAGACAATATTATTAGTTTACTTTTACTTTTGATGTGTTATAGTACGACTCGGTAATGAAGGATTAATAATCAACAATATCTGTGTGAAAACATTGCCACCGAACTTAGAGAGAATTTGTCCTTGCTATGTTTGAGGCGTTATTAAATACTATATTGACTGTCATATATTGCTGCACCATCTATCAACATCTATAACTGTTATGCCCTTGTATGTACGACGACACAGTGTAAGCACACTGACTCCCTGAGGCTCTTGTGGGCTGTGATTGGTTGAGCTCAGGACTGCTAAACACCATTAGCCAATCAAAATTGTCGATATAGAATATGCCGCCGAAAAACAGCTGATCGACCTTTTCTTTTCATGGGTAAGATCCTGACTCTAGGTTGATATTTATATATTACTAACCGAAAAGCCGCCCTCCGGGCGGACTTTTTGGCTAGCTCCTGTGGAGGGCTATTGGTGGGCTTTTGGCCCACCACCTGTGTTTGGTGGGCCTTCGGCCCACCAAACACAGACTCTCCAGATAGCCCCTTCTAACTGTCCTGAAATCATGGATGTAGAAATGTATGTATTAACGCCTTACCCATCACCACACACCCATTCACTCACCCATTACCCATCACCCCCCACCCATTCACTCACCCATTACCCATCACCACACACCCATTCACTCACCCATTACCCATCACCCCCCACCTATTCCCTCACCCATCACCCATCACTCACCCATCACCCCACACCCATTACCCATCACCCTACATCAAGGTTTCCTCAATTCTCGCAACGCACTTTTTTTCACATTTCTCGCTAATAGGCTACTAAAAAATAAAAATAAAAAAGTGATCGGATCATCCCCAAAGTGGCCTTATAATGTTCCCCTGGTCGACCTGGTTCCAAAACTGTGCCATGTGATGGGATTGTGCCACTGGGGGCGGCACCTATCGCGGACACACACAGACACTTTCGCTTATATTATTATAGATTAAACAAATACATACAAAATCCCCAAGTTTTCACTGAAAAGTTAAAACTCCCAGAAATCCCCAGAAATTCCCAAAACAGCCAATATCACTAGATTTTCACTAGATTACTTAATATTTCCCAATCTGGGGACAAATTCCCCAAAAGTGAGAGCGCTGGGCCGCCGCAATATTATCCACAGTCCACTGGGGCTGGTCCAGCGAACAGCTGGTGTCAAGGAGAGACCAAATATTGATTGATTTTGTGAGGGAATGTATTTCGTGCACATTATAGGTAGATTAAATTTATATTTACAGGGTAGCATTTTACGAGGAAAATTTTACCTATGAAATCACCCCACGTAAACATTTTGATAATGCAATATCGACCAGGTTGTACATAGAAGCCACTTAGATATTTCAAGTACGTCAGATATCTCTGATAAGAAAATTAGGTGGAACAATGAAAGAAAGACAGTAATTGATGAGTGCCTATTGGGATGATAGCAGTGTTGGTCCCGCTAGCGAGATCGTGCCCGAGTGAAGGTTCCGCCATGTTGGATTGTTATTGTTATGGTGGTGATTGGAGCCAGTGACCCGCCCTCCCTCACCACCCCCAGCCTGCCCTGACTGATTCACCTCCTCAACAACGGGGTAAGTGATCCCCTCATTACCTGTCCAGCTGTTCAGGGGCGCCACTCACACCAAATTTGTCCCCGAATCATTGTAGGCGAGAATCCATTTTTTTCTTTTTTTTATTCCCCTTCCTCTCGTGAACCATGTAATTGCAGCTTTCTGGAGCCTCTCATTACCTGCTGGATACGATTTTGAGTGTCAAGAGGTGCACGATAGACAGCTCAAAGTGCTCGCCTCTTCACAGACACTTTCCGCGACAGGTGCCGTTACAGGAAGGCAACACTCCAACAACATCATCTGATCTTCCTTATTAACCCTAATGTACGGGTGTTAGGATGCTGGGATTACCATTTGACCCAATATACGCCAGTTTAGCATTATTTAGGGTATTATTTTACACTAGGACCGAAATTCCCTACACAATTGGGAGTATAATTTCTGTTTACCTTATTGGATTCTAGGAAACATTCTCTCAATGAGCTTCCCTAGCAAATCGTTACTTTTGGAGATATGACATGTTGTTTACAGGGAGGCGAGTCTGGCGAGAGATAATTGTTTGCTTGCGCCTCACTCTTCTTCCTCTTGTGACCTGCATCGCCTCTGTTCTTCCCTTCCGCGGACACTTTTTAATGCAGATTTGGCTTTACTTAGGAGGTTAAAGCGTGGAGTTAGGCTAGGTTAGTGAGTCAAATGGTGGTGTTAGGTTAGTTTAATTTTCATATCTCACATCCACTCCTTTCTATTAAAAACATCTTATATCTCCGAAAGTAATGATTTGCGACGGAAGCTCATAGAGAGAATGTTTCTTAGAATCCAATAAGGTTAACAGAAACCACACTCCCAATTGTGTAGGGAATTTCGGTCTTTGTGTAAAAATGTACCTTATTTAGATACAAGGAAGCAAGGTTAGTGTTACCAAATGATGTACTAGAGAATGTAGATTTTCTTCCTCCCTACCCCACGACTACTCTCTCTCCCATACTCGGACATTGGGTCTGTCTTGTACCTTGTCTATTGTGTTAAGAGTAGGGTTCTGTGGTTACCGAAAATTGTTGGGGATTGATTAGACCAGGTGAACAAAACATTGTAAAATTCTAGTGTTTGCCCATACTCTCTCACTTCCCCCAAACAAGTTTGGGGACCTGTGGGAATGCGGGGTTTTCGGGTGGGGAACAAATTATGCGTCGGAAACACATAATTTAAGAGTTGTGTAGGGGGGTAAAATTCCCTATATCTAGGGTAATTTCGTTAAATCTAGAGAAATTTGCCTAACCAAAATTAACCTAAACTAGCGGGGGGCTTAACCCACCGATAAACTAACCTAACCAAATCTAACCTAAGCTAAGCTAACCTAACCAAATCTAACCTGACCTAATCAAATCTAACCTAAGCTAAGCTAACCAAATCTAACCAATCTAACCTAACCTACCCAAATATAACCTACCCTAAACTAACCAAATCTAACCTAACCTCCAGCGGGGTATTGGGGGGGTTCTCGACACTTCAGTCATCATTCTGTGAGGATCGTCAGGTTCACACGTCTCTGGACTAGGAAGAAATCCAAAGAATTTTCCCTAGATGTAGGGAATTTTTACAACACCCCTAACTCAAAAACTATGTGTTTGCGACGCATATTTTGTACCCCAGCCAAATATCCCGCATTCTCCCAGGTCCCTAAGATTGTTTTGTGGGAGAGGGGGAGTATGGGCAAACACTAGAATAATACCCAAAACATGCCATGGAAATTGTTGGGGATTGATTAGACCAGGGGAACAAAACAGGCCATGGAAATTGTTGGGGATTGATTAGACCAGGGGAACAAAACAGGCCATGGAAATTGTTGGGGATTGATTAGACCAGGGGAACAAAACATGCCATGGAAATTGTTGGGGATTGATTAGACCAGGGGAACAAAACAGGCCATGGAAATTGTTGGGGATTGATTAGACCAGGGGAACAAAACAGGCCATGGAAATTGTTGGGGATTGATTAGACCAGGGGAACAAAACAGGCCATGGAAATTGTTGGGGATTGATTAGACCAGGGAACAAAACAGGCCATGGAAATTGTTGGGGATTGATTAGACCAGGGGAACAAAACAGGCCATGGAAATTGTTGGGGATTGATTAGACCAGGGGAACAAAACATGCCATGGAAATTGTTGGGGATTGATTAGACCAGGGGAACAAAACAGGCCATGGAAATTGTTGGGGATTGATTAGACCAGGGGAACAAAACAGGCCATGGAAATTGTTGGGGATTGATTAGACCAGGGGAACAAAACAGGCCATGGAAATTGTTGGGGATTGATTAGACCAGGGGAACAAAACATGCCATGGAAATTGTTGGGGATTGATTAGACCAGGGGAACAAAACAGCCATGGAAATTGTTGGGGATTGATTAGACCAGGGGAACAAAACAGGCCATGGAAATTGTTGGGGATTGATTAGACCAGGGGAACAAAACATGCCATGGAAATTGTTGGGGATTGATTAGACCAGGGGAACAAAACAGGCCATGGAAATTGTTGGGGATTGATTAGACCAGGGGAACAAAACAGGCCATGGAAATTGTTGGGGATTGATTAGACCAGGGGAACAAAACAGGCCATGGAAATTGTTGGGATTGATTAGACCAGGGGAACAAAACAGGCCATGGAAATTGTTGGGGATTGATTAGACCAGGGGAACAAAACAGGCCATGGAAATTGTTGGGGATTGATTAGACCAGGGGAACAAAACAGGCCATGGAAATTGTTGGGGATTGATTAGACCAGGGGAACAAAACAGGCCATGGAAATTGTTGGGGATTGATTAGACCAGGGGAACAAAACAGGCCATGGAAATTGTTGGGGATTGATTAGACCAGGGGAACAAAACAGGCCATGGAAATTGTTGGGGATTGATTAGACCAGGGGAACAAAACATGCCATGGAAATTGTTGGGGATTGATTAGACCAGGGGAACAAAACATGCCATGGAAATTGTTGGGGATTGATTAGACCAGGGAACAAAACAGGCCATGGAAATTGTTGGGGATTGATTAGACCAGGGGAACAAAACAGGCCATGGAAATTGTTGGGGATTGATTAGACCAGGGAACAAAACAGGCCATGGAAATTGTTGGGGATTGATTAGACCAGGGGAACAAAACAGGCCATGGAAATTGTTGGGGATTGATTAGACCAGGGGAACAAAACAGGCCATGGAAATTGTTGGGGATTGATTAGACCAGGGGAACAAAACATGCCATGGAAATTGTTGGGGATTGATTAGACCAGGGGAACAAAACAGGCCATGGAAATTGTTGGGGATTGATTAGACCAGGGGAACAAAACATGCCATGGAAATTGTTGGGGATTGATTAGACCAGGGGAACAAAACAGGCCATGGAAATTGTTGGGGATTGATTAGACCAGGGGAACAAAACAGGCCATGGAAATTGTTGGGGATTGATTAGACCAGGGGAACAAAACAGGCCATGGAAATTGAGGATTTGCTATCAATACACTAAATATGAAGGCAAGGATTCGCTAGGGATTCCCATGACTTTCTTTTGATAAATGCTTAGTTACTGATCCTAATTTTCTTTATTATCAAAGCCAATCTGTCAGAAGTGCATGGACGCAGCCCTCTTGATAATCCTGTAGTGTCTGGCGGGAACACTCTATAAACTAGAATTGTATCTTTACCTGTCCACAACCTACCAGTGTAACTTAGTAATCTAATTTATTGGGAATAGTAGCTGCTGCTGCTATAATGGCACTTGAAATGCCTCCATATGAAGTTATCTATTATATTGACTTATTTTGCATTGGCGATTAATCTATTTTGTCCTTTTTGTAAATACGTTGGAATTTAATAACTTTCCTTTTGCTGCGTATATAATTTGATGGTAAATTTTTCCTCTTGGACCATAATCCATTAGGTGGTCAAAACTATAATATTCCGACGCGTTTTCATGTTTCACACAAAAATCACCATAAAAACTGTCACCAATACATCTGTTTGCTTCTCCCCTCCCTCCCCTATAATCTTGGGGACCAGGTGGGAAGGTAGGGCTGTTAGGTGGGGAGACGAAATTTAGATTTACCTGATCTAATCTAACCTATACATACATACATACATACTAATCCCCAAAGGGTTATTAACCTGACCTCATCTTTAACCTTACCGGGGTGCAGAAGACAGAAAGGACGTCCACCCTTCACGGCGACCTTCAGCACACTGCCGGTTCCAATATACTTGAGAATACTCCAGTGTGCCCACATACAGGTGTTCTAACACATAGGCTATATGTAATCACATCTCGAACAAACTCCTTGAGGTCTGGAACACTCCGCATGTGACATGTCCATCTTTATACTCTATGTAAACAAATATGGCATGCATGTAACTCAGCAGACGTAGACTACCTGTTCCTTCTAAAGAAGATCTTTTACATATATCTCCAAAAGTATTGATTTGCGATGGAAACTCAAAGAGTGAAAGTTTCTCATAATTCAAGTAGGTAAACAGAAACCATACACCCAATTGTGTAGGGCATTTTAGCCCTGGATTAAAATAATACCAATATGCTAGGTATCTTGTACCAAACACAAACCACTCTGGGAGAAAATTTGTTAATACTAATATCTCTCTTCACCACAGAGCTTTAAAAGTTTACCTTGTAAGAATTGATCTTGCGATTGGTTTAATTTCTTTGCAATTTTGTCCATGTCTTTTATCATCTTTCATGTCTATCTGGTCTCCTCTATTATTCTGTCCTTAAATGTTGGTGAATGTATGGCTTATTATTTCTTCATATGTGAGGTGTTGGAGCTTTAATGAAATTTTTTTGGTTTTCCTCTGTGCATTCTACAGTGCTATAATGTTTTGAGCCAAGTTTGAAGTATGTGCTCTTATGTTTGTCCTCACTAAGTTTATGTATTGTACAGTAAAGCTTTCTTCAAACATAATCAAGGAATCAATTCAATATTCTAACAAATTGTTTATTTACTCTTATTCAATTTATTTAATTGTTTTATATTTTTTTCTGTCAAGTCCTGGATGTGGTCAGTGCAGTTAAGGTTGTTGGTTACTATTAGCCACTGGTCTTTTCCTCTGTACCCCTTGCATAGGTTTTCCAGTCATTGCTGCTCTGAGTTTGTAGTCCATTTTGGCATCACTGGCGATAAGTTTCAATGTTCATCTCACCAGGTTTGATAGTTCATCTGTGAATACTACAGACAGACAGGTGCAAAGACTGACCCCTGTAGGTGCCACTCTTTACTCGGGTCGACTGAGATGTGACTCCTCTCACTGCCTAACATTGTCTTTGTATTGTCTGTTGAACGTCCTACATGGAGTGTGGTGCTTCTCCTCCCATGCAGAGTCTCAAATTTGAAGACGAGGCACATTATCACAGGCTTTCTATGCGCCCGCCTAGCTATGGTTGATCAAAGGATTCACCCACGTCATACCATTGATAGCAGGTCACCTTTCTTACCTACATTTTCTCATCTCTTGACCTGTCTAATTTTCATGTATTCGAATGATTTATCTTCCATTTTTATTCCTTGTCTTTTTCATACATTTTTTTCAGTTTTTCATTTGGAATTGAATGACCCGTGCATTTATATATCTCTTATCGCAATCGTTGGCCAGTCTCATTTTGATGTACGGTATGTATTGAAAATAAATCGCTCTCTTTTCTGTGTCTCATATATATATATATATTTTCTTTTCTTGTTTGATCTGTTGGCAATTCTATTTTTTTTCATACCTTCTTCTACGTAGGCCTATTTCTCTTGGCCAGTCTCATTTTCGTGTATCAGAGAGAGAGAAAGCGGGAAGGAATTTAGTTTACCGACAACCTATGAATAATCGTGGTGGAAATGCACTTACTACCTGCCCCAAACACTTCCCTGTACACACAGCTGCCATGCCTTGACTCTGCCTAACATTTCATCGGTCACTTTATCACGATGAAGATATGATCAATGAAGACATCTTTGTTTTGTATCGTCATATATTACAGTATGGTCTTGAGAAATAGAGAGAGAGAGAGAGAGAGAGAGAGAGAGAGAGAGAGAGAGAGAGAGAGAGAGAGAGAGAGAGAGAGAGAGCTTTACTGATTGCCTCCTAAAGTTCCCTCAAAGTCACTATCAAATGTAAGTCTATTTATACATTAAGTTATTTGCTATATTCAACTAATTGACGGACAAGTTGATTACTGAGTCACCTTACACTGCCTCTTCTTTGCCTCTTCTTTGCCTGTCCTTCATATTCCTTTTCCAGCTTTCCTTTTAACAATTTCCTAGCATTCTCACTTCCCTGTTGCAGCTGTACAACTATTACCGATATCTCCTCGCACGCCTCTCCTGCCTCTGGGTCTTCAGGGCAGTTCCAGCAGCATATCTGTGGTTGTTGTAACATAATCAAAGCATCTTGCAATCCATCAACAACGAGCACAAAGACCTATGCACTTTAACCCCTTCACGCCCAGATCTTTCCTTTGCTATATAAAATTGTCTGTTGTTAGCCATAAAATTACGAAAAGTAACTGATTATACCAAAATAGTTAGTTAACAAGGATACTAAAAAGGTCATATCTATAAAATATTGTTTATAATCACTAAAAACCGTCTAATGGTATCCAAATTACAATGGAAATTACGTTCTGGGCCTCAAGGGGTTAACCTACATATTTTTTTTTCTTGTTTTCTCATAGTATGGATGTGATGAGTAGAGTCCCAGCTGCAGAAATATAGTCCATTCTATAGGCTGATTAATGTATGGATTCTGTATAGTAATTCTTTATATAACAATTGTTGGATAATCATCATCATGGTTTAAGGTCCTTCTTCTCCCTTGCCTTCACGTTGGAATTAGACGTGCTAGGGTTCTCTTTTCCATTCCTTCCTGTCCTGTACCAAGTCTTCTGAAATATCCAGTCTTTCCAAATCCTCCAGTATCTTCACTCTGTCATGCCTTTCACTGGTAAACTCTGGAACTCTCATCTTGCTTCTATTGTTCATCTTTCTAAGACTTAATTTCATAGGTACTTCAAGAGACGAGTATCTAGACACCTCCCAAACTAGAGTCTATTTTTTTTATTATGGTCAAAATGCAGTAAGGAAGCCACGCCCCCTGCCTGCCCTTCTATTCTACGGGGCAGCTGATTGGTGCATTCCTCGTATCATCACTACCCATCACAGTATCTTCACTACTTAACAGCGGCGTGACCACTGGGTGAGACATCTTCACTACAGAGGGTGACAAAATCAAAAATCCCTCTGTAGTGAAGATTGCTCTCTCCAGTGGTCACGCCGTTGTTAAGGAGTGAAGATACTGTGATTGGTAGTGATGATACGAGGAATGCACCAATCAGCTGCCCCGTAGAATAGAAGGGCAGGCAGGGGGCGTGGCTTCCTTACTGCATTTTGACCATAATAAAAAAAATAGACTATAGATTAGCCCACACGTTTTCAGAAATCTCTTACTGTCTGGCCTCTAGCGGGCTTTTTATTACTTCTTTTTTTCCCTAAGTCCCTTATGATTTAAAAAAGATAATATCTGCATACAGCGTTGATAACCGTTTATCAATCCTTCTATGTCTCCATTCTTATGCACTAGTGGGATAAAGCAATGTTTCAGCTTCTGGGTCATGCACATGTGTATTAATAATATGCATTACACATGTTGAGTCTCCACCATTGCTTGTAATGTACTATTATTTTGTTAGTTCATAAGTCTCATGCTTTACCTTGAATAACTCATTTCAATGTACAGGAGAACCTCGTTTAACCGGCATTTAAAACAACGGCAGCCTCAAAACAACGGCACTAATCGACCCAGGGTTTTTTTTTTTTTTTTTTTTTTTTTTTTTTTTTTTTTTTTTTTTTTTTTTTTTTTTTTTTCCCACTGATAAACTCTGGAACTCTCTTCCTGTTTTGCCACTTTCCTATGACTTACATCTTTTCAAGAGAAGAGTAACAAGACACCTCCCGAACTAAATTGGCTCACCCCTCTTTTTTATTTTATTCTCTGACTGTCTTCTTTATAGGGACTGGCAACTCAGCGGACTTTGTGTTACCCATTTTTGTTGTGCCCTTGGCCGGTTCCTTGTGATGGGAAAAAAAAAAAAAGGATTTTGGGCGATTCCATAAGAGTAACTCTCAAAACAACGGCAAAATGAGTTATCCGGCATGCGCTCCCCCCCGTGGGTGCCGGATAAACGAGGTTCTCCTGTATCATCACTCCTCGCTGTGGTGCCATCTCCACAACAAGCTTCTGTGTCACCACTGCCTTATCATCTATCACAGTCTTGTATGAGATCTAAGATGGATACTTTTCTGGTGACTTGATTTCCTCTTATAACTATGTTCATTATTCAGAAGAAATGTATACCATATTTTCTCTCAGTGCCAAGGCTGTTTATCATACTCTTTCCAAATTGATATTACAGACAACATCAGAAAATAGATAAAAGATGGATAAATATATAAAAATAGTAGTTATCCATATATGAACACCCGTCTTAATGAAACCTCACCATCTTTGTCTGCATGCTTCACCTCAGTCTGCCTCTACAGCCTTGCCCCAACTCCCTTCCTGTGCCTTACTCACACCAGGCATGTTGTTTCGGATCCCGTGCTGTGCTATTTGAGTCTCATCCCCTTAACCCCTTCACGCACAGATCATTCCTTTGCTATATGAAATCGTCTGTTATTAGCCTTAAAACTACGAAAAAGTAGGTAACTAAATAAACCAAATTAGCTAATGGACAAGGATATTAAACAGGTCATATCTATATAATATTGCTTATGTCCATTAAAATCGTCGAATGGTGGTTATAGTACAATGAAAATTACGTTCTGGGCTTCAAGGGGTTAAGAGCGATCCAGTGCCTCCTTAACACCATCTCCCTGTCCTTCCCTATGTAGACGACCTATTCCCTTCACTGTAACACTTGCTTCACACTGATACAATCTGATCCTCCTTACCTCTCCCATCCTTTCCTTGTGCCACAACCACTACCACCCTCCCTTATTCAACTGTTCTGATAAACCTTTTGCATCTCTCTGACTCTATTGTACCTCACTCACTCACTCTGCCCGCTACAGTTTTTCCAGCCATTATATTCAAGTGATTACCTTGACATAGTATTATTATTATCACTCATAGTATGCAGAGGTGGGCGAGTTTAAGAAAAAAGTATCGCAGTATCGTTATCGCACTACCAAAAAAAAGTATCGCAGTATCGTTATCGCACTACCAAAAAAAATATCGCAGTATCGTTATCGCACTACCAAAAAAAAGTATCGCAGTATCGTTATCGCACTACCAAAAAAAATATCGCAGTATCGTTATCGCACTACCAAAAAAAATATCGCAGTATCGTTATCGCACTACCAAAAAAAAATATCGCAGTATCGTTATCGCACTACCAAAAAAAAATATCGCAGTATCGTTATCGCACTACCAAAAAAAAATATCGCAGTATCGTTATCGCACTACCAAAAAAAAATATCGCAGTATCGTTATCGCACTACCAAAAAAAATATCGCAGTATCGTTATCGCACTACCAAAAAAAAGTATCGCAGTATCGTTATCGCACTACCAAAAAAAAGTATCGCAGTATCGTTATCGCACTACCAAAAAAAAGTATCGCAGTATCGTTATCGCACTACCAAAAAAAAGTATCGCAGTATCGTTATCGCACTACCAAAAAAAAATATCGCAGTATCGTTATCGCACTACCAAAAAAAGTATCGCAGTATCGTTATCGCACTACCAAAAAAAAATATCGCAGTATCGTTATCGCACTACCAAAAAAAGTATCGCAGTATCGTTATCGCACTACCAAAAAAAAGTATCGCAGTATCGTTATCGCACTACCAAAAAAAAGTATCGCAGTATCGTTATCGCACTACCAAAAAAAAGTATCGCAGTATCGTTATCGCACTACCAAAAAAATTATCGCAGTATCGTTATCGCACTACCAAAAAAAAGTATCGCAGTATCGTTATCGCACTACCAAAAAAATATCGCAGTATCGTTATCGCACTACCAAAAAAAAATATCGCAGTATCGTTATCGCACTACCAAAAAAAAGTATCGCAGTATCGTTATCGCACTCCCAAAAAAAAGTATCGCAGTATCGTTATCGCACTACCAAAAAAAGTATCGCAGTATCGTTATCGCACTACCAAAAAAAAGTATCGCAGTATCGTTATCGCACTACCAAAAAAAAGTATCGCAGTATCGTTATCGCACTACCAAAAAAAAGTATCGCAGTATC
>JACEEZ010012313.1:100671-140671 GCA_016584305.1 Chionoecetes opilio | reverse complement strand
GTAAAGCCTCCCTCCAATTAGGTTATAGATACAGACTAGTTGTTGTTGTTGTTGCCTCCGGTAGGAACAGAATCTCGGGGCATTGTTACCTATCGTCTCAAATGGATATATTTACATATTTTTTTCTTTAAGGGAGGCAGGGAGGCAGGGATGACCTTGAAACAGGGATCGAGTGAAGAAGCAAACCCAAGTGGACCTTCCTCCCTATCCTCCCTCTCTCCCTCCTTCCCTACCTACCCTGCCATCCCGACAACTCCACACTCCTACCCACCCACCATTCCTCTCCACCCCTCCCCTTGCCCCTCCACACCCTACGTCTCTCCCTTTCCCTTCCCTCCACTCTACAACCTTCCAGACCTGAGATACATACCTACCTTCCCTCCTCCACACCACAAGACCTTACAGACCTTCCCTCCCTCATCCCTTCACACCATTATATCCTTCCAGAGCTTCCCTACAGTTTCCACCACGCCAACGTCTCCCTTTTCCTACGTTCCTTGAGGCCTTTTATCACTTCCCTCCATCCCTTCCTCCCTTCTTTCTTCCCTTGTTTACTCCAAGCTGTACCATCTCCTCCAAGAAATTTAGTGTCCAAAACTCCACTTGCACCTTCACTTCACTCAAAACTAACCCTCTCTCTCTCTCTCTCTCTCTCTCTCTCTCTCTCTCTCTCTCTCTCTCTCTCTCTCTCTCTCTCTCTCTCTCTCTCTCTCCTCTCTCTCTCTCTCTCTCTCCTCTCTCTCCTCTCTCTCTCTCTCCCTCTCTCTCATCTCTCTCTCTCTCTCTCTCTCTCCCTCCTCGTCTTCTCATCGTCCTCTCTCTCTCTGCTCTCTCTCTCCTCTCTCTCCTCTCTCTCTCTCTCTCCTCTCTCTCTCTCTCTCTCTCTCTCTCTCTCTCTCTCTCTCTCTCTCTCTCTCTCTCTCTCTCTCTCTCTCTCTCTCTCTCTCACTTTTCGTCTTCATCATCGTCATCTTTCTTGTTTTGCGTCCTCGTGTTCATCATTCTTCTTCTCTTCCTCCTCGTCCCCCACTTTATCCTCCTCCTCCTCCTCGTTTTTCATCCGCGTTTTCCTCCTCATTCCTCCTCCTCACCTCCCCTGCGTCTGGGTCCATTACGTGACACACACACACACGCACACACACACTGCTAGCCAGGGGGTTCCTACTGTTTTCTCTCCCTCAGTTCAGCTTTTATTATCTTCGTCCACGTTACATTTATTACTGTCTTGTATTCACGTCCGGCAATCCCTCCTCAGCTGCGTGGTGTTTGGGGTCCGGAGCGGCAGACTTATAGGAGGGTAATGATGGAGGAAGAGAAAAGAGGAAAAAAATATAGAATAATACGATAATTGCATGAAGATAAGGATAGTTTATTTATTTTTATCCCAGTTATTTTTTTTCCAATTTCGTTGATTAAAAAGAAAAGGCAACACGTCAAAAAAGGAAGAGTAGATGGAATCACACGATAATTATGTAGATAAGCATAGTTTTTTTATTCTATTTTTGCTTACATGAAAAGAAGGCAATGCGAACTACAATATGTAATCTTTGGAAAAATGTTATGTAAATCAAATTATCGTTAATTGTATCTTATGAGACAGACATTTAGATCATAAATAACGGCCCTACTATAGTCACGAGGGTGTCTTAATATTTCTCTTATTAATGGAGTTCATATGTTAGGAAGAAACTAACAACTTAAACAAGGAATTAATAATGTAGATATAATGCGCTGTTGCTGTCATAAAAAGCTACATAATTATGACGATCATGAGAAATATTAACTTTTTTCTACCGATCGAAAATGTCGATAATATAGAAACTAACAAGAAATAATGAATACGTAAATGAAATGCATTGCTACAGAGTGTTATGAGTTAAATACATACAGATCAAGGCAGCTAAACATAAATAAGCAATTGAAATTATATTAGTATTGCTTAGATATGTCCGTGGTGCAGGGGCTAGCGTGCCTGGCTACGAATCTCCGGGCCCTGGTTCGAATCCGGGCCAGGGCAAGTCGGTGACCAGCCTACCCAGCTGTTCTCCCTTCCTTTCGGGGTTGATAAATGGGTATTTAGTATGGATACTAAATCAAGCAGCCATAACTTGGAGAAGTTAACTGTGGTAACCCGGGTGTCACACTAGCCCTGTGTCCCGGGGTAACGGGTCCTCACCCACCACAGGCTCTAAGGGCTAATGCTACGGAGATGAGCACCGAATGCCACGCGCAGCATTGCGTATGCTCCCATCTTTACTTTTACACTATAGATAGGTAGGTGCTTACGGTTGATAATAGTAACGTTGTTGTGTATGTAACTCAAGCTTTCTGTGTGAGGAGCTACGCATGGCCAGGAAATGCCAAGCAAGACAAGGGAACAGAAAGCGAAGGCCAAGGCAAGGCAAGCAATGACCGGGAAACAGAAAGGATGGAAAAGAATGCCCCTTCAAGAATAGAAAAAAAAGGAAAAGAATGCCCGTTGAAGAAACGAAAGGAAAGACAGGCAGGTCAAGAAAACTTTAAAAAAAAGAAAAAAAAAAGTTGCGAGGAGCCTTTGTTCTTACTGTAAAATATGTAACAAAAGTAAGGTTGATAGCACAATAGAAAGGTAGAGATAGATAGATTTAAATAACAAATACCAATGACCTTTATAACTTTCTAATAGATGTATAAATAATAATAATAATTATTATTTTATTCTCACCCGAAGGCATACAGGTTAGCCATAATATACAATATATACATAAATGCTTAATATTATCTGCTGATATAGTTTAAAGTTATGGTTAGTTGTGTATATGTAATTGATAGTTAGTAATTAAGTAGTACATGTGATGTATGGTTAATACTGGCAGTCAACTTGGACTGGGAGCACTTTTCCCAAGTCCTCATGAGTTTGGTGCGGCCTCTGCTTGAGTTGCTCTACGCTTGGCTGTAGCTCCGAAACTAACCACAGGATTTTCTCGAAAATACCCTCATTGTTATTCCCACACAAAGTAATCAATTTAATGATTATGTAACCTAATCGTAACCTAACGTAACCGCGATTTTTTGTTTCCCAAACAGGTTATGTTACGGTTAGGTCAGGTTATATTCTTACTACATCGTAACCGTAACTTTGTGTGGAATCACATTGAGGGTATTTTCGAGAAAATCCTGTGGTTAGTTTTGGAGCTACAGCCATGCGTAGAGCAATGGAGGCGTTTGGGTTAAGGAAAAAAAGTACTACATACCGCCAGAATTTTAATTTCCTAATTTGTTTTGTGGATCTCGGAAATTGCTCATATACGAGTGGTTGTTCATAACATTATTATGTACATATTTTTATAATTCATTTAAAGTTGGTTTCGTGCCTTATAATGAGGTAACAACATTTTGTGAAGTTTTGTTGATGTGGCCATATACGTCAAGGGATGAATATATATCGGTTTTACACATGTGTATGTATGTATATTTCTTGATCTATACTATTATTTGAATACTCCCAGTGGTCACCAGCAAAGGTATGAAAACAACAAATAAAGTTATTCGTCAAAGAGATTACGTTCCCATCGACAGAGGGCTACAGGCTCAAAGGAAGAAATTGGGCACAGAAGGTTATGTTTCGTCTCTTAACTCATGTATGCAGGAACTATTCACTATCTGAGAAACAAATAAGAGTTAATGTATGTCTAATGTATTTTTATTTACAGATTATACGCGTAAAACTGCTTATATTTCACAATTACCAACCATTATAACCATTGCAAGAATGTTATGTATTGTATAGGATAAATAACGATCCGCACGACTAAAGAACTCTATTAATATTATTCCTTATATGAGCTCACACCATCGTAAAGTCATAGATATAGCTGTAAAGTCAAATTAGCAGATTTATCTGCTGTAAAAAAATACAGCATACGGTCTGGGTCTTGGTCTGGGCAGACTCTGGGCTCAGACTCTGGGCTTCTTTTTCTTTTAATACCTTTGCTGGTGACCACTGGGAGTATTTAAATAAAACTAGATCAAGAAATATTTATACATATGTGTAAAAACCGATAAATATTCATCCCTTGACGTATCACATCAACAAAACTTCACAAAATATGTTGTTACCTCATTATAAGGCACGAAACCAACTTTAAATGAATTATAAGAATATGTACATAAAAATTTTATGAACAACCACTCGTTTATGAACAATCTACGAGATCCACAAAAGAAATTCGGAAATTAAAATTCGGGCGATATGTAGTACTTTTTTCCTTAACCCAAACGCCCCCATTCACACAGCAGCCGCACCAAATGCGTGAGGACTTGGGAAAAGTGGGGACTGGGAAGAGATGAGACGCGTATTGCCCTTGTAGTAGACCAGGGGTTCTCAAACTGGGGGTCGGCTTCTGGGGGGTCGCGAGATTTCTAGAATGCAAAATGCATTAAAGAACATATTTATGTTCATAATTTATGAGTATTCTTTTATATCTACTTTCAATATAAACAAAAATATTTACCTTCCCAGCTTTAATAAATTACTAACAAAAAAGTACAGTTCATAATCTGACTCTGAGAAAAGAGTTGCTCCTTTGTCCTCCCTCCCCTTTCCGTCAAGCCCTCACCACCACTCCCATACGTCCAGTAGCTATAGCTAGCTACTAGCTACATACGTACTTGTATAATCACCGCCCGACCCTTGTTAATTCATTTAACAATCCACAATCACAAGTCTAAACTTTATTTACGTTAGACTTATTTTTTCGATGCGTCTAAACTCTAAAGCAAGAATATAGGATATAGATTGCACTGATTACAGTATCATTTAAGTATTCATAATGTTTTACCGAATATATTATACTTAGAATGTTATGATACGGAGCAATACGACTCTACCTGTGTGTGGTTTCAATGGGTATGTGTGTGTGTTTAAGAGAGAGAAAAAAAAGAGAAAGAATGTAAATGTGTCAGATTGTCAGAAATGCTTTGGTAAGGTTGGGGGGGGGGTCGCAAGCCTTTCAAAATTATTTTGAGGGGTCGCAGGCCAAAAAGTTTGAGAACCTCTGTAAGTAGACGAGTGGCCTTCCCGGCTGCTACACGAAAATTTACGTTTGGGGGAAATAACGAAATATCGAAAATTTACGTTACATGATGATGATATTGATAAGTAAGTGATGATGACGGTGATGATGATAGTAATGCTGATAGATAATGATAATGCCCGCGATAGCTAATGTTGGTGACCACTAATTTTCGTAAGCAAGGAAAAAATTGCGAGGCTTCCACCAAATACGAGCTTCATTTAACGTGTAGAGGAAGACCCACTCACCTATATATAGTGAGGCAACGTCAGAATCACATTACAACTTCCTATGTAGCAACCCCCTCCACGCGGCATGTAAGCTGCGTGTTGATTGGTTGTCCAGACTGGTAGCGTGTTCTGATTGGGCGGGATTGGCTAGCGAGTGTCGAGGTGGACCAATGCGTAGACAGGATTCATTGCTGTGCTTTATGTCATTAGAGGCTTGTGTATTCATCTAGTTGTATTTTACAGGGCCAGAGCAACGCTCGTATGGCCCCGTCTCCATATCACATTTTATCATCACGCCTTAGTGCTGTTTTTGGCTTAAGCCAGGCACCCTGGAAGCGGGTACCCAGTCCGGCTAACCCGTACCCATTCATGCTGGGTGACGGGCTCGGTTTTAAGGAAACAGCTATGTATTCCGCTCCGTGGTATCGAACCCGGACTTCTCGTTGTGAACCAGCGTGCTTCCCCTACACTTACGGGAACCCGTATGGTGTGTGTGTTGGTTGATTGTGTACTTGATAGAGGAAAATAATGTGATGATACTGGGAGAAATGTTCAACCTTTTTCTCCATATGTTTTTTTCCGCTCGCTCTCTCCTCTCATCTTCTCTCAACTCGTACTCTCTCTCTTCTCTCAACTACGTCTTTCTTGTCTGCTGTGTGTCCTCTCACTCCTTACTTAGCTCATCTTTCTTCAATAGCATCTTCACCTCTTTTCCCTCTCTCTTTCTCTCTCTCTCTCTCTCTCTCTTCTCCTCTCTTCGTCTCTCTCTCTCCTTTTCCTTCTCTTCTCGCTTCTCTCTCTCTCTCTCTCTTCTCATCTCTCTTCTTCTTCTCTCTTCCTCTCTCGCTCTTCTCTCTTCTCTCGTCTCTCTCTCTCTCTCTCTCTCTCTCTCTTCTCTCTCTCTCTCTCTTCTCTCTCTCTCTTCCTCTCTCTCTCTCTCTCTTCTCCTTCTCCTCTCTCTCTCATCTTCTCTTCTCTCTCTCTGTCTCCTCTCTCCTCTCTCTCTCTCTCTCTCTCTCGCTCTTCTCTCTCCTCTCTCTCTCTCTCTCTCTCTCTCTCTCTTCTCTCTCTCTCTCTCTCTTCCGCTCTCTCTCTTCTCTCTCCTCTCTCTCTCTCTCTCTCTCTGTCTCTCTCTCTCTCTCTCTCTCTCTCTCTCTCTCTCCTCTCTCTCTCTCTCTCTCTCTCTCTCTCTCTCCCTCTCTCTCTCTCTCCTCTCTCTTCTCTCTCTCTCTCTCTCTCTCTCTTCTCTCTCCTCTCTCTCTCCTCTCTCTCTCTCTCTCTCCTCTCTCTCTCTCTCTCTCTCTCCTCTCTCTCTCTCTCTCTCTCTTCTCTTCTCTCTCTCTCTCTCTCCCCCTCCCCCCCCCCGCCCATCGCAACTCAAATAAATACAAATTAAGAAGGGAACAAGTTCAACGAAATTCCAATTGAAATATTCTCCGCCAAATATTTCTCGAAAGTGGTGGTGGTGGGTGGGTGGTGTGACGAGTATAGAGGCGCTTTACACTACCTCTCACGCCACACTACACCACAATCACCCCCTTCCTACTATCACCACCAGCACTTTCATTCTAGTCTTTCACTCTCCCTCTCTCTTATGTCTGTACTCTACACTCTCCTTTCTCCCTCCGTTCCTATCTATCCACCTCCCTCTCTCTTATTTTCGTACCCTACCTCACATTTTTCGTACGTGCACTTAAATAAACACACTTTTTTCCACACCTACAGACCCCAACCGTACGTACCCACGCTAAACTAAGTACAGTACACGCCCGTTAAGTGTGGCATATAAAAGCGAACGCGAGAGACAAAAAAGAGGAGAGGAAAAAACGTGGAGGTCGGGAATATCAGCTGATTCGGGTTTTAGTGTGACTCCGACGGCCAAGGGGTGCGGGAGCGAGACTGTCGTTGCCGAGAGGGAGAGTGTGTGCGTGTGTGTTGTGTGGTGGTGTGTGTACCGTGTGGCGCTGGTGCAGGTGGTGTTTACGTGAATGCGTATACAACGTTCTGGCAATGTGGTGCTAAGTCGTCGTGATTGTGGTAGTAATAGTAGTGATGCTGGTAGAAGAAGTGGTGGTAGTTGCCAGCTCGTAGGACTAGAGGAGAACGGACCGACCGACCATCTCGCTCCCGGGCCTTCCTTCACCACCAACCTCCCACTGCTTTTGTTTTGCATCCCACCACCACCACCGTGCTGTTTGTGTGCTGCCTTGCTCTCTCTCCTTCTTCCCTCCTGAATCATCTGGAGGGCGTCTGTCAGCACTCCAAGTCAGCACTTCAGCAGTAGTGGCTTTTCCTCTGTTGTCTAGTGGCAGATTTGAGTTGTCTGTCCACCGCGCAGCCCTCAGCACTGGACCCCAATGTAAGTACGGCCAGGCAGACAGACAGCGTGTTTGTTGTTGTTCTGGTGTGTGTGTGTGTGTGTGTGTGGAGAGAGAGAGAGAGAGGAAAGTGTGTGTGTGTGTGTGTGTGCGGAGAGAGTGTGTATGTGTGTTTGTATTCGTGTTGTGATTTTATGGTGTTATATGGGGAAAAAAAAACCCTATTGGACTTTTAAAGTAGCAGTCTGCATTACACTTCAGCCCTATCATATATATATTTCTGCTTCGTAAGATATCGCATTTACCATCTGGGTTGTATAAGTTGTGAGTCTCTTGGAAATATTAATGCTTTGTTTTATACTCGTTGAAATAGTAGTCAAGTAAAACAAAAACTTATGATCTATATTCCGTTATCTCATTGTGTAACGGGAAAGGAAACCGATGGATGTAGCTATAACGCACGTCACCACATATTTAGTTATTTAAGTACCAAGTGTATGTATTGGTATTGTAGATGATGGATAGGGTCGAATACAGCCCGAGTATGTATGTTGTATGGATACTTCACCAGTGGATCAATGCACTATGTATACCTTTACACACACCTAGCATGACATGATATACAGTTTTCTTCACATCGTGCAGTATACAGCGTGTTGTAAGGCTTTGTCAGCCACGAATCGACCTCCTTCTCATTCTAACTTGCTTCCTGAATTTCATCTTTTATTCAACGGGGATATTTTTCCTTCTCTGATGGTTAGTCAGTAACCTCAGTATTTCTTCTTTAGATGTCAGTCAGTGGTACTTGTGGTTAACCTTGAACACTGCTTTATGGTAACTTGCATGTCAGAATCAGGTTCGTTCACTTCCTTCTAAACTAAATTCGTTACCTTGTTAAATGACTTCCTATTGGTATGAATAGAAACGACCTTAACAGTTCTGGTAAAGCGGATACAAAGTGTTCATTTAGTGACACTTTATGGTGAGAAAACACGAAGGACAAACCAAATTTATTGTGAATTTTTGAAGGGGTTTTATATGTACAGTGTGTACTTGTGTTTGGAAAATTGGCAGGTTTGTTGGAACAGAAGGGGTATAGTGATGTGTGACTGTGTGTGTGTGTGTGTGTGTGTGTTTCCCCTACTGCCATTACTTACTACTATCACCAACGACACTTACAACTAGCCTACTACTACTACTACTACCACCACTACTACAGCTGCTACTACAACCACGTGGGGGTCGTGACTCGTGGGTGTGACGTGCCCTTGTCTGTGAATGAGTCATTATTTGGCAATGCGTGAGTGGAAGGCAGATGGTGTCATGCCTTTTCTTGTTTCCCTCTTTCCTATCTTCAGTTCTTCCTCGTTTTTCCATCCTGCAGTAACTCCTCACCATTTTCCTCACTCCTCTCTTCTCCATTTTCTCCTCAGTTCTCCCTTCTTTTGTTTCTTACCCATTCGTGACTCACCCTAACCCTTTCCTCACTCCCTTCTTCATTTCTTTAAAACCCTGCCGTGATTGCCCTTTCCCCTATTCGTTCCTATCCTTCCCTCCCCTCTCATCCCTTTTAGTAATCTTTTCCCTATTTTGGTTTTCCCCTCCTCGACTCCCATGCTTTCTTATTTACAACCCATTATTATTATTTTCAAACAACATCTTCATCATGATTGTTGTTATATTTCACGTAACAGACACCCGTTCCATGTTATTAGCCTGGCCAACTTCACTCCCATCCCATCCCTCTCACAGTGAGTCTCCCAGCATGCAACGCTCCCTCCCTCCCTTCCCCTATCCACGCACGCATGCAAAATAACACTCCCTTCCTCCATCATTCTCTGCCCTTCCCTCTCTAACCCTTGTTCCCTCCCTCCACTTGCTTCCCTATTTTTCCTCTCAACCCTTTTCCTTCCCTCACCTCATCCTGCTCTTCCCTTCCATTCCCTTCCCTGCTTGTGACGCCACTTTCCTTCCCTTCCCTTCTCTCCCTTCCATGCTGTGAGGTGCACTCTTTTGTTACTTCCTCGCAAGATAAGATAAGATAAACAGCTTAAGTAAAGCCTGAAAGTTCTTCTTGTTGTATGGAAGGTGTGTATGTGGACAATTTAGTTTAATAGGATGTTGTGGTTATATCATGCATATCTTTTATTGCATGTAGTTTGTTTGGAAGAATTAGGGCAGAAAATACGGGAGGGGGAGGTTGGAATGATGTGTGTTTAATCATATATTGCTGAAAACTGTTACATGGGGTGTTTGATGTTTTATGTTGTGTGGCAAAAGAAAAAGGTATTTTATGTTGCTAAAAAAAAAAGGTGGGGGGGGGGGGGTTGGAATGAAAGTGTTGTGTCTTATAGCTTAGAGAGAGAGAGAATCAGTGGTTGTGTTTAGTATACTTTGTGTCGAGAAGTAGATGTTCACTGTTACTTTAAAAAGACATACTACTTGGAATCGTAATATTTTGAGTTATAGTAAAAAAAAGATTGTATGTTTTGAAATATTCCGTGTCATGGTGAAGAAAGCAGCGGTTATGGGTTAGTGTGGAGTCAGTGTTGCACGGTGACGGTGGTGTGTGTCTGCCTGCCCTGCCTGCAACGCTGCCGTACTGGGTGGGTCGGTGGTGGTTTGCGCACGGCGGGAGTGAGGTCAGAGCCACAACCCCTTCCCTGAGGAATACCCCCCCCCCCCCACTCCCCGGACACACACACACACACACACACACACACACACCACACACACACACCACACACACACACACACACACACCACACACACACACACACACACACACACCTCATTTCCCGAACTTAGTGCATTCCCTGGTCTGGTACTCTGGTTCACACACACACACACACACACACACACACACACACACACACACACACACACACACACACACACACACACACACACACCTCATTTCCCGAACTTAGTGCATTCCCTGGTCTGGTACTCT
Organism: Chionoecetes opilio; assembly: GCA_016584305.1. Lineage (NCBI taxonomy): Eukaryota > Metazoa > Arthropoda > Malacostraca > Decapoda > Majidae > Chionoecetes > Chionoecetes opilio. The sequence continues at coordinate 130,116 of JACEEZ010012313.1, read as the reverse complement.
GGTTCACACACACACCACACACACACACACACACACACACACACACACACACACACACACACACACACACCACACACACACACACACCTCATTTCCCGAACTTAGTGCATTCCCTGGTCTGGTACTCTGGTTCACACACACACACACACACACACACACACACACACACACACACCACACACACACACCACACACCTCATTTCCCGAACTTAGTGCATTCCCTGGTCTGGTACTCTGGTTCACACACACACACACACACACACCACACACACACACACCACACCACACACACACACACAACACACACACACACACACACACACACACACACACACACACACCTCATTTCCCGAACTTAGTGCATTCCCTGGTCTGGTACTCTGGTTCACACACACACACACACACACACACACACACACACACACACACACACACACACACACACACACACACTACACTACGGGTACTCCGTAGTGTAGGGGAAGCACGCATGGCTCACAACCCGGGTTCGATCCCCGGGCGGAGCGGAGACAGATGGGTTGTTTCCTTTAAAACCCGAGCCCCTGTCCACCCAGCAGTGAATGGGTACCGGGTGTTAGCGAGGCCACCGTGAGAGAAGGCCTGATGGATCGCCCGTGACGTCACACAATCTAGATCCCCCCCGCTCCGCTCCCCGTACAAGCTTACCTACCTAATATAATGTTTATCAGTAATAATACTGATTATGAACTATATCAGTATAATCAATGCTACTACTGGCACTGTGAGAGATGGCTACGAGTTGTGTGTTGGTCCCCATGGCTCCGGTACCAGAAACACCAACAGTTCTCTGCTTCTGAACTTTGCAAGGTCCAGAAGGTTGAGAATTGCAGGTTCTTGGTATCAGAGACCAGAGCTGCACCGCTGGACATGGTATAGTAATGCCGGAGGGGTAGCTAAGGAGATCGACCACATCCTAGTTAGTACTCGTTGGAGGATCCTCCAGAACTGCAGGGTTTACCGGAGTGCTGAGTTCTTTGGAACAGATCACAGACTTGTTGTTGCTACACTTAAGCTTCATGTCAAGTCCAGAAGAATCTCAAGAGGTAACCATACTGTGTTTCATCTGGAGAAACTGAAGGACTTGACATGTGCTCATGAGTATGCGGTGGCAGTCTCAAATCGGTTTGATGTGCTCGGTGCTCTCGGGGATCCTGTAGAACTGTGGGATACCTTCAAACGTGAAACTACAGGCTGCCAAGGAGTGTATTGGGGAGCGCCCGAGGTCAAGGCGTGGTTTTGTCTCGACGGAGACGCTGGAGAAAATCGAGGAGAGTCGCGCTGCCAGGCTGGCTGGGAACCGGGACCAGCACAGGGCTCGCTCTGTCACGCCGGACTAGAACCCTCCTGAGGAGAGACAAGGAGAGGTATGTCAGGAGTCTCGCTGAGGATGTCGAGGGTCATTTGAACGCTAATGACCTCCGACCCGCCTACCGAGCCCTGAAGAAGCTCCGTTCCAAGTCTCCTTCTCGGGCGAGTGCTATTCGAACAGCAGATGGCGCCTCGTGTCGGACATGGATGGGCAGATGGCTCGTTGGGCTGAGTACTTTGGGCAGTTGTTCACGGTGGACCCTCCAACTGAGCAGCTTCACACCACTGGGTTACAGGCAGTGGATGCCGATCCTCCCATTGACGAAACCGCACCCTCTCTTTGACGAAGTCAGAGAGGTTGTAGCAAAGTTGAAGGTGGAAAGGCAGCTGGTGTTGGTAATATCAGTGCGGAGCTCCTCAAAGCTGGGGGTGAGCCATGATCCGCGGGTTGCATGCTGTCCTGACTGCCGTGTGGCAATCAGGTACCATTCCTCCTGACTGGAAAAGGGGGCTGGTCGTCCCTATCTGGAAAGGGAAAGGGGACCGTCAGGACTGCAACAATTACCGCGGTATTACACTGCTCAGCGTACCAGGCAAGGTGCTTGCCCATCTATTGGTGACACGAATTCGCAGTCATCTGGTGAAGCATCAGAGACCTCAGCAGTCAGGGTTCACGCCTGGTAAGTCAACAACGGACCGTATCCTAGCGCTTCGTGTCCTGGTGGAACGCCGACGTGAGTTTCGACAGGGGATGCTTGCAGCCTATGTTGATCTCAAGAAGGCGTTTGAACTCAGTGCATCGTGAGTCACTCTGGGATCTTCTGCGACTTCGAGGGATTCCTGCAAGGACTATTGGTTTGATAACTGGTCTGTATTCTGGGACTGAGAGTGCTGTGAAGTGTGGGGCAGGTGTATCCAGCTTCTTTCCTGTGAATACAGGAGTGAGGCAGGGGTGCGTCCTTGCCCCATCACTTTTCAACGCTTGTATGGACTGGGTATTGGACAAGGTTGTAGATCAAAGTGATTGTGGAGCATCCGTCGGCAACACCAAGATCACTGATCTTGTTTTTGCCGATGATGCAGTAATCTTTGCTGAGTCGCTGGAGGTCCTGGTGATGGCTCTCGAGGCGCTGCACGAGGAGGCAAAGCCTTTGGGACTTGAGGTCTCCTGGCTCAAGACCAAGGTCCAGGTATTTGGAGACTTACTAGATGAAGCAGTACAGTCTGTTCATGCGTGTGGCGAGGACATTGAGATCTTGGAAAGTTTTACATACCTTGGTAGCGCAGTCCATAATGACGGCGGGTCACGTCAAGAAGTCTTACGACGGATTGGCATAGCCCACGGTGTTATAGACTCGCTCAGCGGGAGTATTTGGCGTTGTCGGTACCTGTGCAGGAGGACAAAGATCCGGATCTTCAAGTCGCTTGTGATCCCTGTCTTACTCTATGGTTGTGAGACATGGACACTAAATAGTGACTTGAAGAGACGAATCAATGCCTTTGGTAATAAGTGTCTTCGCAGAATCATGGGGTATCGCTGGGATGATTACGTGTCAAATCAGCGATTGCACCGTGAGACTGAATCGAGGCCTATTACCTGCATAGTCCGTCAGCGCCAACTTCGGCTATATGGGCATGTGGCACGCTACCCTGAAACCGATCCTATCCATCGGGTTGTATCTGTAAGAGACAATCCGGCGTGGAGGAGGCCAAGGGGGCGCCCACAAGGCTCGTGGCTGGGACAAGTTGATGTTTCTTGTCGAGACTGCTTGGTATGGGAAAGGAGCCTGCATGGGAACTCGCGCGTGGTGACCCCCGGGTGTGGCGTTGTAGGGTGGGCGAGGCGACGCGCCCCCCGGCGTATGCCCCCAATGATTGATTGATTGAGTATAAAAGATATACTGTTATCTTCGGAAATGTTTGTTCTATAATATTATCAAATAAAAAACCGTAAAACACAAAAAAATGCCATTATGAGACTTTCAAGAAATATGCATGAACTTAATTAAACTCTTCGCCATTTAATATTTTGCGAGAAAACTTTTTACATGGAGAATATCAATAGAAGCGGAATTTAATTAGCTTTCCATTGATATATTTCGTTTACTGATAAATGAATTAGCAGCATGCATAAATTAGCGTTAACTAAATATAAAAAATCATGAAATCGGGTAATTTCCTACCTAATATATGTTTATCAGTATAAAAGATATACTGTTATCTTCGGAAATGTTTGTTCTATAATATTATCAAATAAAAAAACCGTAAAACACGCAGAAAAAATGCCATTATGAGACTTTCAAGAAATATGCATTAACTTAAACTCTTCGCCATTTGATATTTTGCGAGAAAACTTTTTACATGGAGAATATCAATAGAAGCGGAATTGCATTAGCTTTCCATTGATATATTTTGTTTTCTGATAAATGAATTAGAACCATGCATAAATTAGCGCTAACTAAATAAATTACATGAAATCGGGGAATTTCCTACCTAATATATGTTTATCAGTATAAAAGATATACTGTTATCTTCGGAAATGTTTGTTCTATAATATTATCAAATAAAAAACCGTAAAGCACAAAAAAATGCCCTTATGAGACTCAAGAAATATGCATTAACTTAAACTCTTCGCCATTTAATATTTTGCGAGAAAACTTTTTACATGGAATATCAATAGAAGCGGAATTTAATTAGCTTTCCATTGATATTTTTCGATTACTGCTAAATGAATTAGCAGCATGCATAAATTAGCGTTAACTAAATATAAAAAATCATGAAATCGGGTAATTTCCTACCTAATATAGTGCCGACCGGGGTAATTTGGTCCTGGTTTTGACAAACTTTGATCTATTTTTCCATATCTATTGAAGTAAACAAAAAAAAATTTTTAATACAATCAAAGAGGGTCAATACCTATATGTTATTAAAGTTTGAACAAATTTCCATTATAGCTCTGTTACAATACACTGAGAAGTGCGGACCGCATTGTTTCACTAAATGGGGTTTAAATTTTGGACCTAACTCTGGGGTAAATTGGTCCTATATATAATTTTTTATTTTTTTTATTTTTTCAACAAGACAAACCTCCAAAACTTAACCTCATGTCATACCATGCCCACGGACCTTTTAGACAAAATAAAAGAATTGATATATGAAGAAAAAGGTCATATCAGTCATACCATGCCCAACGGACCTTTTACAGACAAAATAAAAGATTGATATATGAAGAAAAAGTGTCATATCAGGGTCACACCATGCCCACGGACCTTTTACAGACAAAATAAAATAATTGATAATGAAGAAAAAAGTGTCATATCAAATGTTTGTTCTATAATATTATCAAATATAAAACAGTAAAACACGCTAAAGAAATGCCTTTACGAGACTGAAGAAATATGCATTCACTTCAACTCTTCGCCATTTAAAACTTTGCGAGCCCAAATTTATCATGAAGGGTATCAATAGAAGCGCAATTTTATTAGCTTTCCATTGATATATTCAGTTTTCTGATAATGAATTAGAAGTATGCATAAATTAGCGTTAAATAATAAATAAAATCATCAAACTGTAATTTTCCCGATTAATGATGTTATTTATTACTTATATTTTTCATTTTCTGATAAATGAATTAGCACCCTGTAATAAATTAGGGTTAACTAAATAAATATCAATCATCATCGGGAAAATTACCCGTTTGATGATTTTATTTATTTATTTACGCTAATTATGCATGGGGGTAATTCATTTATCAGAAACGAAATACATCAATAGAAAGCAAATAAAATTGCGCTTCTATTGATCCCTTCATGATAAAATTGAATCGCAGTTTTAAATGGCGAAGAGTTGAAGTGAATATTAAGTTCATGCATATTTCTTCAGTCCGTAATGGCATTCTTTAGTGTGTTTTACTGTTTTTTTTTTGATAATATTATAAAAACAAGCATTACGAAAAATTAAAGTATATCATATATACTGATAAACCAGTCTATATGATCCGTGTATTATATATATATTAATAAAATATATATAATATATATATATATATATATATAATATTATAATATATATATGAATCCGAGCGGCCCTCCGACTTCGGGCCCTTGTGCAACAGGCCGATATTCCGGGGCGCAGTCCAGATTTACAGTGGTCTATGTCCTAGTCTATATTAGTTATATACGACCCACTTTTGTAAACACCACGGTGGGCATTCTGTGGACATATGAAGTTCACTGCATCACTCATCTGACCAGATCAAGTCAATTCACACACACACACATACACACACTCATGGCCAGTAGCTATGTGATATTATCTTGAATACTATTATCGTGAATATTTTCATCGTGTGGAGGATGAAGAGGGAAAGAAAAAGAGGAGCAGGAGGGAGAAGAAATAGTATAGATGAAAAAGAAAGAAAGGAGAGAGAGGAGAGAGAGAGAGAGAGAGAGAGGAGAGAGAGAGAGAGAGAGGGGAGAAGGAAGAGAGAGAGAGAGGGAAAGGAAGGGGGGAGAGAGAGAGAGAGAGAGAGAGAGAGAGGAGAGAGAGAGAGAGAGGGAGAGAGAAGAGGAAGGAGAAGGAGGAAGGGGGGGAAGAGGGAGGAGAGAGAGAGAAGAGAGAGAGAGGAGAGAGAGGAGAGAGAGAGAGAGAGAGAAGAGAGAGAGAGAGAAGAGAGAGAGAGAGAGAGAGGAAGGGAAAGGAAGGGGAGAGAGAGATAGAGAGCGAGAGAAGGGAAAAGGAAGGAGAGAGAGAGAGACAGAGACTACTCGCCCGGCGTGGTAACACTACACCGTGACTGCAGCAGAAAAAAAAATATCTGGGAATATAGACCGCATGGAAATCAGGTTAGTGACTGGACCCATCATCTCCACGAGTGCCAGTCTGTGTCATTTTGCCTTCATCTGTATCATATTATGGCTATACATTAACAAATTAAAAAAAATTCAACCGAGTGACGGCCTTGGTAACGACTACAAAGATTTCAGCTACGGTAGTGTTTTTTATCCTCCACCCGAAAGGCGATGAGCCGCTGTCCTGTCGTCTCTCCCTTGGCCTTGGTCGCGCCAAAAAAACGAGTAGTGAAAAATTTTAAACCGTCTATAACTTGCAGATACAAGGCATAAAACAACGCTGAAGCAGGGTAATTTATACAGTCATATATAAACTACTGTGTATCATCTTCAGGGGCACATTCACAGCAGTGTGATGCTATAATTCGTAATATTTGGCGCCTGGCGACATCACTGCCGGTGGCTCTAGTTTTTTCTACGGTAGACATATCTCAATTTCTGTACTTTACCAGAACACTCTTGATGTATTCATGGACACCAGAAATCGGTAACTGGTGGCGAAATATTACATCTAAAATGAAAAAAAACTGCAAAAACTCACCTCAAAATTTAGCCCCGGGTCATTCGTTTAAATCCCCCTCAAACTGTGCGCTCCCATTTTTTCTAATACATATTAGAGGGATACCATTCTAACCTATAAATGTGGTCATGAAAAGCGTCTGTACCTTGAGGAAGTCCAATACTACCTCCATGGTCTGTACGATATCCTTGTGTACTGTACAGTTCCTCCCTAACTCAACCCTACATTACAACGGTCCAGTTTACCCCGCGATGTGTTTTTGTCACCGGGGTATATATGAACCAAAACTGAGCATTGATCATAAGAAAATGAGACAAGACAGAGCATTTCTGATATTTTCATGTTAAAGTGGAGGAAAAGCACTATATACGCTTACTTACAAGGAGATACTCCGTCTCGTCTTTGCGTCCCATGAAAGTTCGCCAAATCAGCTGATTTTTTATACAAACTTCGCTGACACTTTTTTTTGCTGTCATTTTACTCATTTTCTTTTTGGTTCCTGGGTTCAGTTACATATCAATATATATATTCATATTAATATTAGAAATGTAAAAAAGGGTTTGTTTTACTACATGGGATATTCAAAAACTGTTACCCTCTGTATTTATATAGAGAAACAAACACCAAAGCAAAGATAGCGGTCCGAATAGAACCGGTCCGTTGGAAGGACCGAGTTACCCCGGTCGGCACTATGTTTATCAGTATAACAGATATACTGTTATCTTCGGAAATGTTTGTTCTATAATATTATCAAATAAAAAACTGTAAAACACGCAGAAAAAATGCCATTATGAGACTTTCAAGAAATATGCATTAACTTAAACTCTTCGCCATTTGATATTTTGCGAGAAAACTTTTTACATGGAGAATATCAATAGAAGCGGAATTGCATTAGCTTTCCATTGATATATTTTGTTTTCTGATAAATGAATTGGAACCATGCATAAATTAGCGTTAACTAAATAAATTACCTCATCAATCGGGAAAAATTACCCGATTTCATGATGTTATTTATTTAGTTAACGCTAATTTATGCATGCTGCTAATTCATTTATCAGATAAGGAAATATATCATTGGAAAGCTAATTAAATTCCGTTTCTATTGATATTTTCCATGTAAAAAGGTTTTTTTTCGCAAAATATTAAATGGCGAAGAGTTTAAGTTCATGCATATTTCTTGAAAGTCTCATAATGGCATTTCTTTAGTGTGTTTTGGTTTTTTATTTGATAATATTATAGAACAAACATTTCCGAAGATAACAGTATATCTTTTATACTGATAAACATATATTTGGTAGGTAAGCTTGTACGGGGAGCGGAGCGGGGGGATCTAGATTATGTGACGTCACGGGCGATCCATCATGGCCTTTTCTCACGCAAAGTATACATTACCAAGTAAACCCACTTCGTATACCAACAGAAAAATCTGGCAACTCAGGTCAAATAGTGACGTAGAGGGAGGACCTCCATGCCAGCCAGTGTTGCCAAACTAGCGCGAATTGCGCTAGTTCTGGCGCATTGGCATCACAAACAGCGCGTAAAGTTCGTGTTTTGCGCATAGCGCGTTTTTCAGTGCATATTTATTCAATCTGGTGCATGTTTTAGCGCATTTCTGGAAATCCATCGTAATAGGTAAGGTTAGTATAAATCTACTTAAGACTGTACTTTAAGCTATGTTGGAATATAACTTCAAGGCAACTACTTGGTATTGTACATACGTGTAGGCTACAGTGCCTAGCTTACCCTCGACCCGTATGAGCCCCGTAGGCTATCGTTCGTGTATGGTGAGACTGAGCCCGCAGCCCACCTCACCTCACCTCAGCGGCTACGCAGTCAGCCTTCGCCCCTCAGTGGGGTCAGTGTCTCACTCCCGTAATTAATTAACGATCAAAATGCCGCCATGATCATCATATACTCAGACATATAGAAATAGCTGGGAATCCTTTCCAGAGCTAAAAAAGTGGCTAAAGCCTGTGGAAAAAGACAAGACCAAGGCTTAAATTTTGGTGTGTTTTGTAAATGCGAGATCACAGCAAAACTTAATGACTTGAGAAGGCATAGGCTACAACTTCTGTGAAACATGTTCGAATGTTCGTGCTGCAGAACCTTTTTCTAGTGCAAGACAGACACAAGACATACCATTCTCCGACATAATAGAGGTCATTATTTTGTAGAATATACTGTACGTAGGTTGGTAATTGACTAGATATTTATATAATTCTCATCAGTACCTACTATGTAAATCCTAAACATGAACTGCTATTATTATTATTATTATTATTATTGTTATTATTATTATTATTATATTATTGTAGCAGCAACAGAAGCAGTAACATTATCAATATACTGTAAAAGTAATAATGCTATAATTAATACTATTATAATAACCATTATCTAGCTACTATTACTATAATGGGGAGTTTTCTAATAAGCTCACGCTCAAGCCTGTTTCTCGCGCTCTTATATCCTCTGCCCTTTGAGCCTGAATGATCTATCATTTACCGTAAATTCCCTGTACTTTTTCGGGACATATCAGAATTACCCTTCAATACAACAACTGAAACAGTTCTTAATAAAAAATGTAGTTTATCATTTTATTTGTCTGCAGTGGATGAAAATATTGGCAAAAGAATTGAATATTTGAAAACTCAATCTTTAAAAATCGTCTTTTCATGAAAACACGCAAGTTCAAGCAGAATGAGGCTTCAGGAAATATCTACTTGTAGGTAAGCATTCACTGAGTACCTGTTTTAGGTGTATATGTCTCTCTTACGACGAAAATATAACCAAAACACAGTGTGGCGTTCAGCATCTCCACAGAAACCATCTCGCCAGTAGGATCTGCTATAGCTCACTTTCCTGTTGTCATCACACACTCAGCACCGCCGATCCCTTATACCTCACGGCTCACATCCCTGATACTCCTAACTCCTCAACCCCAGGGGCTGTCATCCTAACTATCATCACCCGCTGATCTCTTCACACTGTCTGTCCTCTACTGGAATATTCGCGGCATCCGCTCCCACATACCGGAGACTCGTCTCCTTATTTCGTGTTCTGAGCTTCAAGTTATGCTGCCTCCGAAAACACTTTCTTATTTACCCCCATATCCTGATTTCGAATTACGATTTTGTTTCCTGTTATTGCCTTGTTTGTCCTCCAGAAAACAACTTCTCACTCTACCGAACTCATTGTCTTTAAATTAAGACTCCCTGTTTCGCACTTACTGATTTAGTCTTCTTCCTCTAACAGATAAACCTGTTGACATAGGATAAACCAGAGGACTATATTAATATAATTATATAATTCAGAGGGAATTAAGGGTTGATTGATTGATTCAGAGAGAAGGGGATTGAGGTGGAGGTACGTAGCAGCGGAGCTATTTAGTAAACAAACATTTCTACTGTCTTGCATACAGGACTGTCGTTGAGTTGCCAAGCACTTTAAATTACTTCTTGGTTAAATGTTCGTCGTAAGAGACATATACACCTAAAACAGGTACTCAGTGAATGCTTACCTACAAGTAGATATTTCCTGAAGCCTCATTCTGCTTGAACTTGCGTGTTTTCATGAAAAGACGATTTTTAAAGATTGAGTTTTCAAATATTCAATTCTTTTGCCAATATTTTCATCCACTGCAGACAAATAAAATGATAAACTACATTTTTTATTAAGAACTTTTTCAGTTCTTGTATTGAAGGGTAATTCTGATATGTCCCGAAAAAGTACAGGGAATTTACGGTAAATGATAGATCATTCAGGCTCAAAGGGCAGAGGATATGAGATGCGCGAGAGACATCTGGCGGCTTAGCTTTGAAAACTCCCCATTGATAGAGGGGAGAAGACGAAAACTTCCCTAGCGCATTTCTAGCGCATTTCATACCTCATTGGAGCTCTTTTACGTCCGACACATTTGGCATCACTGATGCCAGTTGCTCCGCTCTCCCACTCCCAGGTCAGCGGAGCAACTGGCATGCAGGTCCTCCCTCTACGTCACTATTTGACCTGAGTTGCCAGATTTTTCTGTTCGTATACGAAGTGGGTTTACTTGGTAATGTATACTTTGCTCTCACGGTGGCCTCGGTGTTAGCCGGGGGTTGTGACCCGCCTCCCGGGGTGGTGGCTTCGGCCAACACTAAAGATGAATGATAAGAATGTTGGTATGGAGACGGGGCCATACGAGTGCAGCTCAGGCCCTGTAAAATACAACTAGATGAATAAACACACACACACACACACAACACACACACACACACACACACACACACACACACATACACACACACACACACACACACACACACCGATGGTCAAGTGGATAGAGCGTTGGCCTGACATTCTGTGGTTAGCCGGTTCGAATCCTCACTACTCCCGGGAATTTTTCACTGACTAATTCGGGCAGTTACTGTCCCCCTAGAGTCAAGGGGGACAGTAACCGCCCAACTTTGTCAGACACCCCATCTCCTTGCTCCAAGCTCGCACCAGGAGGGTGAAACTGGCGATCGCGTGAACAAGACTATGGGTGAATATCTCTCTCCTCTCTCTCTCTCTCTCTCTCTTCTCTTCTCTCTCTCTCTCTCTCTCTCTCTCTCTCTCTTCTCTTTTCCTCTCCTCTCCTCTCTCTCTCTCTCTCTCTCTCTCTCTCTCTCTCTCTCTCTCTCTCTCTCTCTCTCTCTCTCTCTCTCTCTCTCTCTCTCTCTCTCTCTCTCTCTCTCTCTCTCTCTCCTGCAGAACGGAGACGGTCCCACTCAGTCTGACCCCCCACCCCCACCCCACACACACAACACACACACACACACACACACACACACACACACACACACACACACACACACACACACACACACACACACACACACACTGCTGCTATGCGCTAAGAATGAAAGCCTCGGGTGCTGTCAGGCTACTTTATTATTTTCTGTGTTCCTAGTTCGCTGCTGGCTTCTCTTACACGGATTTTCCTGAGACTTTATTTAATTGTGTCAGTTTAAAGGTGTGTGTGTGACTGTGTGTGTGTGTGTATGTGTGTGTGTGTGTGTGTGTCAGGATTGAGTGTTATGCCGTAGTCAAGTTTGAAGTGGTTCGTGCGTAGCTACAAGTTGGGTTTTTAGTTTCATGCAGTGTTTTGGGTGTACTGTTGTCACTGTGTGGATACTGTTGTCACTGTGTGGATACTGTTGTCACTGTGGATACTGTTGTCACTGTGTGGATACTGTTGTCACTGTGTGGAGTGTCACCACCACCACCACCACCACCACCACCAACCACTACGACTACTAACAGGAGCTACGTATAAATAACAATAATAATTTCATTCTCACCCGAAGGCATACAGGAAAAACAACAACAACAACAACGTAATACATAGACATAAGGGAATGAAGAATAATAAAGTTTGTGCATGGGATTGATTACCGTTAGGGAGACGTGCATGGGAAAGGAAAAGTAGTCTAGGTAGTAGTGTACTTTATATATACATTCGATCGGTGGATGGAGTGGACGGTAGGCTATTATGACTCACCAGCAGTACCATGGCACTCTCGATGGGAATGGGTGGAGGGGGTAACTTGCTTGGTAATCCGTAACAAAAAGTACATTGATATATTAAAGTGATTTTATTTGGTGGTGGGGCTGTTTTTGTTAGGTTATATTGTAGTGGGAATATGGTGAGAGAGAGAGATAATTTCATCCCTAATTTCCCTACAAATTTGTGACTGAGCAAATTTTTATGTTTTTTTCCACTCTCTCTCTCTCTCTCTCTCTCTCTCTCTCTCTCTCTCTCTCTCTCTCTCTCTCTCTCTCTCTCTCTCTCTCTCTCTCTCTCTCTCTCTCTCTCTCTCTCTCTCTCTCTCTCTCTCTCTCTCTGTGCGTGTCTGGTCTATGTAGTACGTGTCTGCTTTCTCTCTGTCTATGTCTGTACGTGTCTGTGGCTCTGTGTGTCTGTCTGTATGGCTGCTGGCCTGAGCAACGCTAGGCAGGGGGGAGGGACTCACTATTGATTAGCCCAAGTGAGGGAGGCGGAAGGAGGGAGGCAAGGGAAGGGAGGAAGGAGGAAGGGTAGGGTTGCAATGTGCTCTGAAGAGGAGAGGTGGAAGTGGGTGGGGAGAATATATATTTTTTAGTTTCACTTCTCTCTCTCTCTCTCTCTCTCTCTCTCTCTCTCTCTCTCTCTCTCTCTCTCTCTCTCTCTCTCTCTCTCTCTCTCTCTCTCCTCTCTCTCTCTCTCTCTCTCTCTCAAATGGGCGTTATGAGGGAAAGGTCCATTGTTTTTCGTATTGATCTTGCACAGGGGAGAAAAGTAAAGGAGGGGGATGGATGGATGGTGAGATGGAAGGAAGAAAGAAAGAAAGAAAGAGAGAGAGAGAGAATGAACCAGTGCTTTCTTCCTACTTATATATGCACCGTGATTCTTCCCTTCTCTCTCTTTCTATCACAATCCAAACGAGAGAGAGAGAGATCATAATAGGCTCATGCAGTATTTTTTTCCATATTTTTTTTATGCTCCATTTAAAAGAACTGGTGTTGGTGATGGGGGGGAAAATGGTAGTGGTGGTGGTGGAAATAAGGGTGGTGATGGCGAAGCAGGGTGTAATGGTGGTGGTGGTGGTGGTAGAGGGTTGATAGAGGGGGGGATAATGGTGGTGGTGGTAGAGGGGAGGGGTAATGGTAGTTGTTGGTGGGGAAAATGGTGTTGGTGAGGGGGAAAAATGGTAGAGGTGGTGGTGGAAATAAGGGTGGTGATGGCGAAGCAGGGTGTGATGGTGGTGGTGGTAGAGGGTTGATAGAGGGGGGGTGTAATGGTAGAGGGTTGATAGAGGGGGGTGTAATGGTAATGGTAGTGGTGGTGGTGGTAGGGGGGGGGGGTGTAATAGTGGTGGTGGTGGTAGAGGGTTGATAGAGGGGGGGGGGTGGTAATGGTAGTGGTGGTGGTGGTAGATGGTTGATAGAGGGGGGGTGTAATGGTAGAGGGGAGAGGGGTAATGGTGGTGGTAGGAGAGGGTTGATAGAGGGGGGGGGTTAGATTTTGATGGTAGAGGATGTGCTTCCGCCATCCGGTTGCTCACACCTATCCACACGTACACACACACACACACACACACACACACACACACACACACACACACACACACACACATCTTCTATTTCTCGTCCATTGACACACATCATTAATCTTTCCTTAAAGACTGGTACATTTCCAGATCAATTAAAAAAGGCCAAGGTAATACCATTACATAAATCAGGGAACAAGAATGACATCAAAAACTATCGTCCCATCTCAATCCTTCCTGCTTTTAGCAAAATATTTGAAAAGGCAATTTCTACTCGCCTTATTAACTACTTGGAGGGAAACAGCTTATTATCTGACTCTCAACATGGCTTCAGATCAAACCGCTCTACAGAAACAGCAATTTTACAGTTTGTCAGTGGCGTATACCAAAAACTTAGAAGGTAAATATTATGTTGCAGGAATATTTATAGATTTATCAAAAGCCTTTGATTCTTTAAATCACCAGATACTTCTCGACAAATTAGAAAACATAGGGATAAGAGGTGTGCCTCACCAACTGTTTAACAGCTATCTTAGTAACAGGTCACAAAGTGTGTTTTGTAATTCCAATTATTCTCTTTCAAAATCTATATCTAAAGGTGTACCTCAGGGATCTATTTTAGGGCCTATACTTTTTCTTATATATATAAATGACATAGTCAATGCTAGCTCAAAATTTAAATGTACTATATATGCTGACGATACAAATCTCCTATTAGCTGATAATAACCTGAACTCCTTACATTTTAATTTGCAAATTGAATTGTTGTTGATAAATAAGTGGATACAGGCCAACAAATTAAATCTCAATGTTACAAAAACCAATTATATACTGTTTCAAAATCGTTCAATAAAAAATGTCATGCCCCCAATATTATTAGAAGGTGAACCAATACAACGGGTCTCTCATACAAAGTTTTTAGGTGTAATTATCGATGAAAATTTAAATTGGAGCCATCATATTAATGAGGTATGTACAAAGCTATCAAAAATATGTGGCATCCTATATAGAGTCCGCCATCAACTAACAACAGAGAGTATGTTAAGTATATATTACACTTTATGTTACCCTCACCTGATCTACTGTGTCTCCATATGGGGTTGCACAAATGCACATGGCCATCATTTTTGAAAAAAATAGTAGTAGCCCAAAATAAGATTATCAGATCTATTCTATTCATGGATAAATTTGATTCTACCAGCCGTAATTATTCTCAGTTAAATATATTAAATTTCAAATTCATAAGAATATATTTTGTATTGTTGCTTATTTTTAAAAACATGAATATCTATACAGGTAACAAACTTTTCAAATTTATTGAAAGTTCTCATAACACGAGGGGTAATAATATAAATCTAGTGAGTCCACAATTTCGAACAACCCTCTACAACAAGAGTGTGGTATGTGACGGTCCTCAGCTGTGGAATTCCCTTCCTACTCATGTAAAAACATTAATATTTACATGTAATTTATTTCAATTTAAAAAGAAAATAAAGAGTTATTTGTTTACTTGTCAGAATACAGGATGTTAGGCGAACGATGTAAGTGTGTGTCAATACGCAAGTCAGTGTGGATGTTCTATATTGTTAACGCTTGTAAGAATGCATGTGTTGGAGATTTGGTGCTTGTTTTTACATAATTGGAATCTTATTTACTGTAGTTGTAAAGTTTGATTGCATTATCTATTCAAAATAATTTCTTAGAAAATAATGTTGCCTGTGTACTGCAAATTTAGATTAGAAATTTCCGTCTGTCAAAGAGTCTTGGCTCGACAGACCATGCCGTAAATAGACATGGTATATATAAGTTTGTTTATATAATTTATAGATGTAACAATTATGGCAATAAATTTACTATTACTACTACTATTACACACACACACACACACACACACACACACACATATATACACACCTCTAAAATATCTCATTCACAATATAGTGCAAGATCTGGCATAGTTTTGTGTGTATGTGTTCCTTTCTGCCCCCCCCCCCCCCCCCCCCCCCCCCCCCCTCCATCTCATTGTTCACACATTTGTTCTTCTTTGTTTCTTTGTGTCTGCTTTGTGTGACTGTCAATTTATGTTCACTATTTATTCATATGCATCATTAATATTTTACTGAACTGACAGACACACACAAGGTATACATTCTCATATCAAACATATATTGCAAGCTCTCTCTCTCTCTCTCTCTCTCTCCCCTCTCTCTCTCTCTCCTCTCTCTCTCTCTCTCTCTCTCTCTCTCTCTCTCTCTCTCTCTCTCTCTCTCTCTCTCTCTCTCTCTCTCTCTCTCTCTCACAACACACACACACACACACACACACACACACACACACACACACACATACACACACACACACACACACACACACACACACACACACACACACACACACACACACACACACACGATGGTCAAGTGGATGGAGCGCTGACCTGCCATACTGTGGTTAGCCGGTTCTAATGCACACTGCTCCCGGGGATTTTTCACTGACAAATTCGGGCGGTTACTGTTCCTCTTGAGCAAGGGGATTCGGGGTGTGTGGTGTGTGAGGTCCCAGCATTACCCAAAGATCGGTAATAATGAGCTCTAAGCTCGCACCGGGAGGGTGAAACTGGCGATCGCGAGTCCGACTCGCGTGGACTAGACCATGGGTGAATAACACACACACACACACACACACACACACACACACACACACACACATACACACACACACACACACACACACACACACACACACACACACACACACACACACACACACACACACACAAGGTATACATTCTCATATCAAACATTGCAATATCTCTCTCTCTCTCTCTCTCTCTCTCTCTCTCTCTCTCTCTCTCTCTCTCTCTCTCTCTCTCTCTCTCTCTCTCTCTCTCTCTCTCTCTCTCTCTCTCTCTCTCTCTCTCTCTCCTCTCTCCCTTGATTTTCACGCGACACCGTCTTCCAGGTATAATATAGTCACGAGACTTAGGGGGGAGAGGGAGGAGCCAGACACCACCACATTCACACCTTTACATGGAGTACAAAGGAATACAAAGTAAGAATAGACAGCAACAGCCCTACTGGCCCAACCGAGGTTGCCTGTGTGCCGTCTTTCTACCACTATTTTTTTACGTGTTTGAGGTATAAAAATAGTACAGTTGAAGGGTTCTCCCCACCCACCACTCCCTCAAATACTTTTTTTGTAAAGGTGCTGTTATGTATAGGTAAAGGTTACCGTATGCAGTTCTAAAGGGGGGAGGGATATTACGTATGAAGAGTGCATATTTTATTAGAAAGATTGTACTGTATCATCATTTACACCAGGAATAATAATACCGTGTTCTACGACGAATCGTTATTAGTAAGGAAAAATGTATATTATAACGAGAAGTCTCATCGCTAATCACCACCCTCCCCTTCCATCTCTCTCCTTCCAGAACACTGAATACCAACTGAAAAAATAACTGGGAAAGAACAGTCATGGATAGCTGTGTTGATGATACTGATGGAAAGGAAAAGGAAATCCTGTAATGCGCTTTTTTTTCGTTCTAAATAACTTACATTCAAATTGAGAAAATGTTTGAAGCAGGAATTTGCCAGGAAACGTTTTGGATGTAGAAAGGTTTATATTCAGAGGAGGAGGAGCAAGGAATAGTGTGTGTGTGTGTGTGTGTGTGTGTATTCATCTAGTTGTATTTTACAGGGCCAGAGCAATGCTCGTGTGGCCCCGTCTCCATATCAACATTTTTATCATTCATCCTTAATGCTTTGTGTTGGCCGAAGCCAGCACCCCGGAGAGCAGGTCACAAACCCCGGCTAACACCCGGTACCCATTCACTGCTGGGTGGACAGGGGCTCGGGTTTTAAGGAAACAACCCATCTGTTTCCGCTCCGCCCGGGGATCGAACCCGGGACTTCTCGGTTGTGAACCGAGCGTGCTAACCACTACACTACGGAATGTGTGTGTGTGTGTGTGTGTGTGTGTGTGTGTGTGTGTGTGTGTGTGTGTGTGTGTGTGTGTGTGTGTGAAGCCGTGTTTTAGTGAGGGCAAAGAACAGTGTCAAGAACTACAAGAACATCACATCTTGTCTGTCTGTTCTAGCGTGGGCGACTTGTTTGTTAATGAATATTCAGGAGGAGGAGGATGACATGATGGAGGAGGAAGAAGAATATGGGAGCATGTGTGTGGGGATGAAGAGGAGGACGACGACGAGGAGGAGAAGGAGACGTGAGTGTGGTGAGGAGGGATGGGAGACGGAAGAGGGAGGTATGTGAGTGTGTGTGTGTGGAGGAAATGGCGGTGTATGTGTGTGTGGTGAGGAGGGAAGGAAGGTGTGGGAGAAGGAAGGAAGGAAGGAAGGTATGGAGACGTTATGAGAGTGTGGGGGAGAGTGGAGAGGAGGAGACAGTAATGCATGTATGTATACTTAGGTTGTGTGAAGGTAGGAAGAGGAGGGACCTAATGGAAGCATGTAGGTAATGTTCAGAGAGGAGGAAGAGGTGGAGAGAGGAATTAAGGGAAGTATGGAGGTGTGGGTTTGCGGGTGGGGTTTGGAGGGGTTGGGGATGGGTGTGGTGTGGGTTTGTGGGAGGGGGCTTGTGTACATTATATTCAAGGTTGAGTGGAGTGACAGGCGGGGTTCCTTGCCAAATGGTGGTAGTGGTGGGGGTAGTAGTAGTAGTGGTACTGTTGTTGGGGTGATGTTGATGGGGGTAGTAGTACTGTTGTTGTGGTGGTGGTGGTGGTGGTGATTGTAGCATTGACCACTTTTTGTGTAGTAGTAGAAGTGGTGGTATTAGAAGGGCAGTGACGCGGCAGTTGTGGGTGGTCGTTTAGGGTGTGGTGGTGGTGATGGTGGTGGTGCATGATGTGTTTACTGTATTCTTACATGGGATAAAAAAAACTAATATTTAAAATCACCACACTTTTCTTCCTTCCTACCTTTCTATCTATTTTTCCTTCCTTCTTTATTTCCTCTATTTCCTTTGTTATCCACATTTTTCTTTCTATCTGTCCTTCTTTCCTTTTTTCTTTCCTCTATCTCCATTGTTATCCACCCTATCTCCCTTTCCCTCCCAACGCCCCTCACCTAATCACTGTAATACCTCTTCTCCCTTCCTCTCCCATGCACCCCTTTCTTCTCCCTCTTAATTATCTCTCCTCCTCGCTTCCTCCCTTCCTCCCGATTCGGCCTTATGAGTCACTTTCCTCCCCCCTCCCTCTCGACCCTCCTCCTCCGTCCCCTACCTGTTTTCTCCTCTCCCTTTCCCTTATTCTCCCTCCTGCACCTGTTTAGAAATATTTAAATGTTGTTTAGGTAGTACATAAGTTTCCCAGCTGGCGTGGTGGTGGTGGTGGCTGTAATGGCGGTTGACAGTTTTGATACAGTGGTGGTGATGGTTGAGTGGTGGTGGTGGTGGTGACGGTTGAGAAATACTTCCTTGTTTAGGTGTAAAAGTGTCGAATATTCCTCCACGTCACAGGTTGGAGAGAGCTGTGAAGACCAAAAAGCGTCGCCTTCCCTATTTAGAGCTTGAATGATTAGCTAGACGTGTTATTGTTGTGCGTGTGTGTGTGACAAACAACTGTGGCCTTACCTGTCAAGCCACGTGGAGGACACGCTGACACACGGAAATACTAAGCAGTGTAGGATAAGAGAGTGGATAAGATAAATACAACGAATATAGGAAAAAATAACATGAAAACAAAATATCTAATAAGGTAACATAACATTTCTCGGATACTTTTTTCTTGGTATTTTTTTTTGGATTATATTACCTTGTACTAATAGCTCTGCCGGCCACCTCTGTTCCTACCTCCAGAGCAGTGCCTGGCCGCCCACCCAGCAGCGGCCACACAGGTAACTGTACTACTCGTTAACGGGAGTACCTACAAAGGGTAGGAAATGACTGGAAATAACTTGAAAAATTACTTAAAACCCAAACATTATGCCTGACTACTAAGGCTTTTGAAAGGTTGTATAAGAGCTCTGTAGGGAGGATTGCCAAGATTTAATTAATATAGTTAGATATCCAATAGAAAGTCGTTTATTATGGTATGGAATGTAGGAAAGAAAGTAACAATTATACCAAGAATCGGAAATATGGTAACAGAAATACTGAACTTTTTTTCTTGATACATTTTTCCCGATATCCGTATGTATGATGCAAAGTGACAATGATCAGGAATAGTATATTGGTAGATTAGAATCCGTTCTATTAAAACATACTACTTCAGAGCCTTAGGAAAAAAAATGAGTTAAAAATACTTGTAGTTTGAAGAATAAAGTGTTAACCTTGTACATACATAAAGACACCTGGTGTTGTAGTTATAAATGACAATGATCAGAAATGTAAAATTGATAGATTATAATCATTTATACACAACATATGTTTTAAAAGAGATGTAAAACAAAGTATGAAGTCAAGAATAAAGAAATCTTGGATGTTAATAAAAGCAGCTGTTAACGTGCAGCGACCAAGGCAAGACAGGCAGGGAGGGAGGGAGGGAGCTGGTACAGGAACACGACTTGAAGGACACCGGCAGGAGGGTCTCTTGTCAGGCAGAACCACGTGTCTTGCCAGGGTCAGGGTCACACACACCACACACACACACACACACACACACACACGCACACGCACACGCACACGCATACACACATACACACACACACACGCAACAACAACAGGAATTTAGTATGGTTGTAATGACGAGAATAGTAATAATGGTGAGCGTGGTTTGGAAGGCAAATGTTCTGAATCATCTTATATTAAATTTTGATCACGTGCATGAGCGAGTGTGGCGTAGGAGTACCGGTGCAAGGAGGAGACGGGTTAAAACTAAGGCCTTCTGTCGGTTAATAGAACATAAAAATGGTATTAGAAAAAAAAGTATAGTAGAAAAAGATAGGTTTGGTTTAATTTAGGTTAGGTTAGGTTTAGGGTAAATTAGTTGAGGTTTGGCTAGGTTTGGTTAGTGTGCTACCTTACTACCTCTACCTTGTGTTCCCTAGTTCCTTCAAGTGAACATCCGAGCCCTGGAGGACATACTGCCTACAGGAGCTATAGGCATGAATGTAAAACTGTTTTTTTTCTTTTCTTACATTCGTTCTGTCAGGGGTTAATATTTTTTTAACGTAAACTCTATCGTTACCTAAGTTCAATTATGTGGTCAGTTGCGTGATGAATGCCTCGTTACTCTAGACTGGAACACAAGAACTTGAATAATTATTAAGAATAGGTTAGAGCTGCCTGGTGATGGTGCAAAGGTGCTTTTGGTGGTGATTAAGGCATGTGCTGATGAAAAAGGGGTAACGAAGCAGTTTGGTGATAGTTGTAGTTGTAGTAGTGTTTGTGGTTTTGAGGACTGGATCATGATGAGGACTGGTGGTGATGTAGTGGTAATTTGGTAAACTCATGTAACAGTGGAGGTGGTGGTAATGGGGATGGTAGAATAGTGTAGATAACGGTAATGGTGAGTGTAGAATATTAGCAGTGTTAGTGGTGGTAATAATAATGTAACTAATGGTGATGATGGTGGTGGTGGTAGGAGTGAAGTAACAATTGTGAGAGTGATGGTAGTGTAAGTGGTGATGGTGGTGATTGTGGTGGTAGTGTAGCAGTGGTAGTGTAGCAGTGGCGGTGATTGTGGTGGTGGTAGTGTAATAGTGATGATGGTGGTGACGGTAGAGTAAGTAACATTCAATGGCTACAGTGGTGGTGATGGTGTGTAATAATAGTGGTGGTGATGGTGTGTAATAATAGTGGTGGTGGTGATACATATGACTCGAAGTTATAGTGGTGGTGTAAGGGGGGGGAGCGTCCTTTATAGCGTAGTCTCCCTGTCCCTCCCTTTCTCCCTGCTGCCTGTAGTGGTGAAGGAGGAGGAGGGAGGAGTCTGCTCTACGGCCGTATTGATCTGCTCGTGTGTGCTGTTCTCAGCCAAAAATGTTGCCAATTTATCATTTACCGTCGTGAGGATGTGTGGTGGCTTGAGGCGACTGGTGTGCGGAGGTGTACACTGAAGGCACGGCCGTGGAGGAGGAGCAGGAGGCAGTGGCGGCGGCGGTGGTGGTAGTTTGTGCGTGTGTACGTGTGTTCGGCCAGGGTGTGCATTCATTGAGGTGGCGGAGGGCTGGACACGACCTTCACTACTCCCTCCTGCCTCCCACCCCCTCCCAGGCCCCTACACCTCCCCGTCCCGCCCTCACCAAGGTTTCCAGAGGCTGCCAGAACGTACCCGTGTCTCTACCTACCTCTTTTTCACCCGTAACTTTTGTCCCTTTACCTCATACCAGGGCATGACCCGAGGCTGTCTGGTGAGCGGGTGGCCGTGTGGGTATCCTTGGGGGAGGGCACGGCTGGGGAGGGGGCAGGCAAGACGAGGGGTAGGGAGGGCGGCGGGGCGCTCTGTTGAAGTCCGCCGTCCGAGCAGTTGGCTTTAGTCGAGTGAGGGTGGCGGCGGCAGTAGCAGGGAGGGAGAGAGCGAGAGAGAGGGAGTGTGAGTGTGAGTGTGAGTGCGTGTGAGAGACCTTCGCCAACCTACCACCTACGAACGGCAGTCTCCTCCTGCTCTTCCAGGTCATCTTCATTTCCTCCTCCTCCCTGTGCCAGCCCCCACAAGTGCACGCAGAGTTGGGTTGCGTTGGGTTTGGTGCACAGACGAGACGAAAAGAAAAGGACGGCGTGCGTGAGGGACAGAGTGTGTGTGCGTGTGCGTGGCCCAAACACCGCTGGCTGCTGCACCGCCTCCCTGGCAGACGACGCCGCTCCTCCCTCCCTCCTGTTCCTCCTCGCCACCGCCGCTGACGGAGGTGTGCCCAGCGGACGCACCAGCCACCCCGGAACTCCGTGGAAGTGTTTTGTCTAGTCAGCAGTGATGGGCGTCCCGAGGGGCAGCGCGATGTGGTAGTGTTGCATTGAGGCCCCGCAGTGCAGTGTTGTCTTGAGGCGGGACCCCGGCCACGCACGACCAGCCTCCTCCTGCCGCTGGCGTGAGGGTGGTGGTGCAGGGGCGTGGTGTGGTGTGGGCCCAGGCGTTGCTCCTGCGGCGGTGTGGAGGTGTGTGGTGGCGGCGGTGGTGGTGGACGGAGCGGGTGTGTGGTGGGTGCAGGGCGGCGGCAGCAAGGTGGAGGTGGTTTGGCGGGGCCTCCTCCTCACGTGGTCCGCGGCGAGGCGTCTCAGGATGAAGGTGACTCGAGACACGACCTCCAGGTAAGGTCACGGTGACCTCCCATACCTCCCTACCCACCTGTCCTTACAACACCCACCCACCTCCCTTCCCCCCCAACACACACACACACACACACACACACACACACACACACACACACACACACACACACACACACACACACACACACACACATACATACATCATTCTTGTTATTGTTGCTGCTGAAGTGTGGGGTTCGGGCAGGGGGTTCGTTCCCCTGTAGTGTGCGGGGGGTAAAAACTGGTGCAGGGCGTCGGGCTGGGAACGCCTCCCACACACTCTTTCCTCTTTCACACACACTCACCCAACTACTACTACACTAAAAAGGGGCCGATGGAACATTTTCATCCATTTTGTGTTGAGTTGATTTTGGTACCGTATGTTATATATTTTGGCTAATATTTAGAACATGACTGTCTGGATTCAAGTATTTTTCACCTTTCTACTGTTGCTATATAGTTCAGAACGAGTGTGGAAGTAATAATTAAATGTGCAAATTTTTTTTCCCATAGGCTAGGTTAGGTTAGTTTGAGGATTAGGTTAGGTTAGGTTAGTTCAGGGGTTCCCAAACTCTTCAACTCATCGACCCACTAATAAAGTTTCAAATTTTTCATCGACCCCCAAACATTTAAATGAAAATAACATATGTTATTAAAAAGAAAACGTAATACATACATGTTATAAAATTAATATGGGGAATTATAGTAGCCGGTAGTAGTAGTAGTAGTAGTAGCTAGTAGTATGCTTAAAAGGGAATAAGCAGTAATAGAAAAATATTTATCAGTCTTAATATAACATACCTTTTTTTGAAGTTGAAATCATTACTGTGAAGGATGCACCTGATGGGCTTCAGCCAGGGCACTGATAATAGGTTGGAGATTAGTGAGTTTTAGTCGTAGGTCGCCACGCTCTTCCTGGTTCAGTCTGTCTCTCTGCTTTGTTAGAATTGCAGTTGCTTGACTAAAAGCTGCTTCAACCATATGTATGAACTTGGGAAAGCAAGTAAAAATGGCTCGATCACTGCACAAAGCTGAGGGTATTTAGCAATATTATTTTAATTGCTCCAAAAGTCACGGAGGCTTTTCCTTCTGAACAATGTACTTGCTTCGAGATCCATAGTCATGTCAATGAATTCTTCCTGCAATTGTGAGTCATGTCGATTTTGTACTCCAAGTCAATGGTTAAGTCCTGCAGCACGGCATTTTGTACTTCCAAGTCAAATGGTGTAAGAGTCCATGCAGGCACGGGCATTTTCTTCAGGTCTTCAAAGCGCACTACTTAAAGTCTTCAATTCATTTGTCTAGGTGAGTTATGTATGTTTCTATGTCACCATCTGAAATGCTTTCACTTTCTCCTAACTGTTGTAAGTTCGAAAAATACTGAAAATCTCTACGTGCCAATGAAGCTTTAAATAAGCTTAGTGTGCCTTGGAAGCCCAGTAGAATTGTCCTGGCCTGAATAATGGTAACATCTATGGTAACATGGTAACGTTTCTGTCTCTCATTAAACTTTAAATATAGGTTTGCCAAATAGAATAGAGCATTCTTACACTTTTTTAACTCTTCACATAGAGATGGGTCTACATCATCTGCTAGAAACTGTACAGTTCAGTTTGATTCATCGACCCCCTAGCCATTTATTGACCCCCCTTTCGACCCCCTGGCGATTCATCGACCCCTTGGATGGTCCCATCAACCCCTGGGGGTCGATATCGACCACTTTGGGAACCCCTGGGTTAGTTTAATGGTTTGGTTAGGGTTTTATTTGATGCTTTTACAAATGGAGTGTTTTTTTCAGTCAAAACATCTAGAAAGTGTTTTTGCAGAAATTTGTCATCACTTTTTCAAATTGCAAAACACTTTTCTGAAGATTGCACAGGAAAAAACTATCTCCCCCAGGAAAAGCATCACATATTAAGCGGGAAAAAATCGAACTTGTCTGAAAATCTTGCAAGTCATAAAGTAAATTTTTCCTTTTTTTCATCATTATTATTATTTTTATTAGCTTTATTCATTATTATATTCGTTGTTATTATTATTTTTGATATACTAGTGCATATGTTATATTACTACTACTATTTCTAACTAACTACTATTACTACTACACACACACACATACACACAACACACACACACACACACAACTCGAGATCTACACACATACATACATATACGCACACATACTACACCCGTTCTATTAAAGGAGGAGCCATCGTGAAGGTTTCCCTGGTGAAAAGAAAGAAAATATTGAGGTTGGACAGCAAAAGGAAACAAACCTGAAATTAATATTGCTACGCCGAGGGATCATACGTTTTATACATGTTTTTTTCTGTCTACTCTGGCCTTGTCTTTTTAAACTGGATTGTATTACAGCTTATGATAATTTATATTCTTCTGTCTTGTAACTTGGTACTTCAGTGTTTGTTTGTTTGTCTATATCTTTTGTGCTTCCCGTTGCCCATTTTGATGTATTTACTTTCTCCTGCAGACAAATTTTCCTGATCGACGTGTTCGTTTTCATAAGTTAATGTTTTGCTTTGGTTTGTTTTGTCAGGTTTTTTCCTTACCATTATCTCCATATTCGTTCTGTCCTATATATATATTATCTCTCTCTCTCTCTCTCTCTCTCTCTCTCTCTCTCTCTCTCTCTCTCTCTCTCTCTCTCTCTCTCTCTCTCTCTCTCTCTCTGTAGCCCGTCAGTGTGGCAAGGTTGGTAGAGACGTGAGTTCCCAATGTGCAGCGTCCCTGTGCATTCGGTCAGCGGTTCGAGTCCGCCTAGTTCGTGCTGACGTGGCGGCGCTTTGTATAGTCAATAACCTTGTAGTTGGTACTTGCAAAGTGTCTAGATAGGATGAAAATCTTATCTTATCTCTCTCTCTCTCTCTCTCTCTCTCTCTCTCTCTCTCTCTCTCTCTCTCTCTCTCTCTCTCTCTCTCTCTCTCTCTCTCTCTCTCTCTCTCTCTCTCTCTCTCTCTCTCTCTCGTAATTGTTCTTATATAGTAGTTCCTTCACTTTATTAAATTAATGTTTACGTCATTTGAAGTTATTTTTTCTTCGTGTTGTAATGGTGTTTATTGGTGTAGGAAGATGTAGCCTTTTAAACGTCCTTCCCCCCTCCAAATATCCTCACCACATATATTTTATTTTGTATTTAATTGTTTACACTAGGTTCTAACTGTTGTTGTATGTCTAAGCTGTTGTATTTTTTTTTTTTTTTCTATATTGAATGTGCGAAGTGATTTATTTATTTATTTGGTTGTTTAGTCATATATTTATCTGTCTCT
Source organism: Chionoecetes opilio (assembly GCA_016584305.1). Lineage (NCBI taxonomy): Eukaryota > Metazoa > Arthropoda > Malacostraca > Decapoda > Majidae > Chionoecetes > Chionoecetes opilio. The sequence goes on along the minus strand of JACEEZ010012313.1, from coordinate 103,854 downwards.
CCATCTATCTATCTATCCTTATCTATCTACCTTTTACGGTACCTATTTTTCATTACGTTCTCATCTATCTTTCTTTGATCTGTCTACACCACCAATTTCTTTTTAATTTTAACTTTTTTATAATTTTCCCCACCTTAAGAGTACAGTAATCAATCTCCAAGTATATTATTTCTTTGTTATACTATATCACTTTAGCTGTTTCCTTATACCTATATTATTCCTCCTATGTGCCCTACCTACATATCCTCCTATGTGCCACTATATTATTCCTCTTGTTGCCCTACCTACATATCCTCTAGTGCCTACCTAATATATCCTCTATGTCCCACTACATTATTCCTCCTATGTTGCCCCTACCTACATTATTCCTCCTATGTTGCCCCTACCTACATTATTCCTCCTATGTTGCCCCTACCTACATTATTCCTCCTATGTTGCCCCTACCTACATTATTCCTCCTATGTTGCCCCTACCTATATTATTCCTCCTATGTTGCCCCTACCTACATTATTCCTCCTATGTTGCCCCTACCTACATTATTCCTCCTATGTTGCCCCTACCTAATTATTCCTCCTATGTGCCCCTATACTATTCTCCTATTTGCCCTACCTACATTATTCCTCCTATGTTGCCCCTACCTACATTATTCCTCCTATGTTGCCCCTACCTACATTATTCCTCCTATGTTGCCCCTACCTACATTATTCCTCCTATGCTGCCCCTACCTATATTATTCCTCCTATGTTGCCCCTACCTACATTATTCCTCCTATGTTGCCCCTACCTATATTATTCCTCCTATGTTGCCCTACCTACATTATTCCTCCTATGTTGCCCCTACCTATATTATTTCTTTTACACTTTCATCATTTTGACTGTTTCCTCCTACCCTCGTCCCTCCCCTGGCGGTGGTGGTGGTGGTGGTGCCCTGCCAGTCCCTCCCTGTACCCTGTAACACCCTGTCACCCCCCTGCCTCCCCGCCTGCAACGTCCGGATCTGTCCTAGCTTTATGAGATTGCCTGCATCTTTGTTTTGCATCTCTCTCTCTCTCTCTCCTCTCTCTCTCTCTCTCTCTCCTCCTCTCTCTCTCTGCTCCTCTCTCTCTCTCTCTCTCTCTCTCTCTCCTCTCTCTCTCTCTCTCTCTCTCTCTCTCTCTCTCTCTCTCTCTCTCTCTCTCTCTCTCTCTCTCTCTCTCTCTCTCTCTCTCTCATACAAACTTGATTGCTGCATGAGAATGGTAGTCATTTTTTTGTGTATGTATCGATTTAACGGAAACTACGAGTGTGTGAGAGAGAGAGAGAGAGAAAAAAAAATATTCATGGCAGTACATTTTTAGTTGTATAATGAAAGAAACTAAGAAATGAACCAATAAAACGTATGCGTATTGAATAAATATTTTGCGTCTGAGAGATAATAATAATATAAATAGATTGATAGATAAATAGATATACACACACTGACTTGAACATTAATAAATACCAACAGCTTGCATTTTATCCGACCTTTATTTAATACCAGAGCGAATATATATTTTCTATCGTGATATAATACAGAAGAGAAACGAGTTACTGAAACAAATATTGGTTTATTATACGTGTTCCGGATCAACGTATAGTACAAAATATATCCTTTTATTTTTGTTTCGATGGTGTGTGTGTGCGTGCGTGTGGATGTATGGATGGATATATAAGGCTTATCTCATGTTTGTATTGGGGGGGGGGGGTTGTGCTATGAACATTTATACATATATATTTCTGTGTATATATCTATTCCTCTATTTAATTATATCCGTTTGTATCTATCCATCTATCTTTCTGTTTATTTTTCCATCATTGAGTATGTCATGTCAGTACATACAACTAATGTGCCATCGTTGGGTAGGGCTGACTAGGAGGGAGTCATGTCTTAACAGCTTAATGGGTCATGTCTTAACAGCCTTGTAGACACCGTTGGAACAATGTAATGAGGTTCCTGTGCTTTTTATGGTGACATGAATGAAAGTTTATTTGGCCTTTACTTGCTAGATACCTTAGCTTGTCAATTATGTTTATTAGTCTGTTGTTAGATAAAAAAAAATAGATGGATAGTTGAGTGTACTGAAAGAAGTGATTGTGACAGTCACAGAACTGATGATATAAAAGTGATGGCGTGTGTGGTGACGAAGATGACGGTGCTTAAAATCAAGGAAATTTCAAGTCTATACGAAATACTTTATAAAATTAATTCGTGTGTTTGTATGATATTCGTCGTATGTTTTTGTTTTTGCGCACAAGGAAAATAATGTTTGTTTCTATGATGTGTATGTATGTATGTATGTATGATTGAGTCAATGATGAGTAACGTGATGAAAGAAAATACATGAACATTATAATTGTTAGAGATTTGTACTAACAACAGAAATTATTGTTATTAGGAGTAGTAGTAAATTAGTAGTATAAGTAGTAGTAGTAACATTAGTAGTATAAGTAGTAGTAGTAACATTAGTAGTATAAGTAGTAGTAGTAACATTAGTAGTATAAGTAGTAGTGACATTAGTAGTATAAGTAGTAGTAGTAACATTAGTAGTATAAGTAGTAGTAGTAACATTAGTAGTATAAGTAGTAGTAGTAACATTAGTAGTATAAGTAGTAGTAGTAACATTAGTAGTAAAAGTAGTAGTAGTAACATTAATAGTATAAGTAGTAGTAGTAACATTAGTAGTAAAAGTAGTAGTAGTAACATTAGTAGTATAAGTAGTAGTAGTAACATTAGTAGTATAAGTAGTAGTAGTAACATTAGTAGTATAGTAGTAGTGACTTAGTAGTAATAGTAGTACATAGTATATAAGTAGTAGTAGTAACATTAGTAGTATAAGTAGTAGTAACATTAGTAGTATAAGTAGTAGTAGTAGTAACATTAGTAGTATAAGTAGTAGTGACATTAGTAGTATAAGTAGTAGTAGTAACATTAGTAGTATAAGTAGTAGTAGTAACATTAGTAGTATAAGTAGTAGTGACATTAGTAGTATAAGTAGTAGTAGTAACATTAGTAGTATAAGTAGTAGTAGCAACATTAGTAGTAAAAGTAGTAGTAGTAACATTAATAGTAAAAGTAGTAGTAGTAACATTAGTAGTAACATTAGTAGTATAAGTAGTAGTAGCAACATTAGTAGTAAAAGTAGTAGTAGTAACATTAGTAGTAACA
>JACEEZ010012313.1:80671-90671 GCA_016584305.1 Chionoecetes opilio | reverse complement strand
GTAGAAGTAGTAGTTATAGTTGTAGTTGAAGTGGTGTTTATTTGTAATTGTAGTGGTTGTAGGAAGTCTAATAGGTTATGCCGTTACGTGTAATATTTTTTTTTCTCTCTCTCTCTCTCTCTCTCTCTCTCTCTCTCTCTCTCTCTCTCTCTCTCTCTCTCTCTCTCTCTCTCTCTCTCTCTCTCTCTCTCTCTCATAACACATTGAAGTAGGAAAAATATTTAAGTCTGGTGAAATTTATATAAGAATTTTTTGTTAAAGTTTGACATTACTTGTGGCTCCAAAAAATCATTAAATTGGGCTTCAAATTCCTCTATGATGACATAAATGATGACGTTAGCTGTTATATGTAAAAACAGAAAATGAGAAGTGTTAAATATATATATATATATATATACTCATATTGCCATTGGTTTACCTCTTAATACATATAATTAAAAGTATCCCCTTATAACACAAATTTGCTATATATCTTGAATGTTGCAAAAAGTGAGGAATGTTATAATAAGAAGTAAAAAAGGTGTATTTTAAACTATTTTCTCGAACATAGCAATTATAATGCGTTCTTCTAATCATACGAATTCAAATGTGATGTTATAACGAATGCATTTACGTAGTTAAGATTTTTTTACACCACTGTAACGACTGAATATAAAAACAATGCAATGTTAAAGCGAAAAAAAATGTACCCACAGAAGAATAAGAGTGGACCCATTGCGTGTGTTTTGGTACCTCGCATGACGTCATCACCTCCTTGCCTTCCTATTGGTGGTGGTGACGGCGTTATAGGCAGGTGGTGATGGTGGTGGTGACGGCGTTACAGGCAGGTGGTGACGTCATAGGCAGGTGATGATGACTTGATGATGATGGTGATAGCGTTGTCCTTGATGGCAGCTGGTGGTGATGGTAGTAGTAGGGGTAGGTTTGGTAATGGTGGTTATTGTAGTGGTAGGTTTTAATGATAGTGGTGGGGGTTGGAATGGTGGTGATGGTAGTAGTAGTATGTTTGATAGTGATGGTTGCGACTGTTGGTGGTGGTAGTGGTAGGTTTTAATGGTGGTGGTGGTAATTTCCTGTTATTATATCTTAGGGAGGGAGGAAAGGACGGGAGGAAGAAAGGAAGTAAGAAGGGAAGTCAAGAGATTCCTTACTTACCGGTTTTAGTACACACACACACACACACACACACACACACACACACACACACACACACACACACAACACACACACACACACACTCGACACACGACACACACTACACATCACACTACACACAGCAGACATACACCGACACCAAAACACGACGAGACACACACACGACACGACACACACACCACACACACACACACAGCACACACAGACAACACTCACACTACACCACACACACACACACACACACACCACACACACACACACACACACACACACACACACACACACACACACACACACACACACACACACACACACACACACACACAAAGCACCACCACGATGGTCCAGTGGATAGAGCACTGACCTGCCATTCTGTTATTAGCCGGTTTGAATCCTCACTGCTCCCGGAGATTTTTCACTGACAAATTCGGGTGGTTACTGTCCCCCTTGAGCAAGGGGATGGGTGTGTGAGGTCCCAGCATTACCCAAAGATCGGTAATAATGAGCTCCAAGCTCGCAACTGGAGGGTGAAACTGGCGATCGCGAGTCCGACTCGCGTGGACAAGACCATGGGTGAATAACACACATGGGTATTTATATATGTATGTATGAAGGTGTTTAGCTATTCATGTCAACTTATAGACTGTGTGTATGTTCGTTGCAAATACTACTGTATACCGTAGTCTTTGTTCGTTGTATGTATGTATGTATGTATGTGATTGCTAAGACTGGGTCTCTCTCTCTCTCTCTCTCTCTCTCTCTCTCTCTCTCTCTCTTCTCTCTCTCTCTCTCTCTCTCTCTCTCTCTCTCTCTCTCTCTCTACGGGGTCTTCTTTTGCTCCACCAACACCACCGCCTCCCTCTTCAATTTCCTGAATTAAGATGGAGAGAGATCGGGAAGGATGGAGAAAGATCTTGGGTAGAGAGAGAGAGAGAGAGAGAGAGAGAGAGAGAGAGAGAGAGAGAGAGAGAGAGAGAAAACGGTGAAGGAAAAGGGCCGGAGGGAAACAAAAACGGGAGGGAGAGAGGAACCATTTTGCTCAATTTCAGTTTTTTTTATTTATTCTTCAGTAAGTGTACATGTAACCTCAATAATATGATGTACTGTACTACTTACTACCTGCCCCCCTGAGCGATAGGTTCCCAAACAGGTGTTCTATTAATTACTGTGACATGACATATTAGGTGATGAGGTGTTCTGTAGATGATAGAAATAGTGTTAAAACGTTATATATATTTTTTCGCAGGGATCATTATTACCCCCTACACGCCCAGATCTTTCCTTTGCTATGTATTATCGTCTGTTAGCCATTACAAAAATATACCAAATATATTTTTTAGCTTAATATACCAAATTAGATATGGGCAAAGGTATTAAATAGGTCATTATTCTAGAATATTGCTTACATTCATTAAAATAGTCTAATGGCAACCAAATTACAATGGAAATTACGTTCTGGGCCTCAAGGGGTTAATATGAGTAACAATAAGAATACAAGAAGATTTTATTTTTCATTTATTATCAGCTACAACTTCATCTTTTTCATGTATGTAGCCTACTTTTAACCCCTGGAGGACCAGAACGTAATTTCTATTGTAATTTGACCCTCATTAGATAATTTTTAATGAATATAAGCCATGTTTTTTTATAGATTGACCCGTTTAGTATCCTTGTCCACTAGCTAATTTGATATATTAAGTTATTTTTCGTACTTTTATGGCTAACAACAGACGATTTTATATAGCAAAGGAAAAATCTGGTAGTGAAGGGGTTAATCATTTTTGAGAACGCCTCCCAATTCTGAAGAAACACCAAAGTTATGATGTAATATAATGTCCCCTTGTGCCCAAAATAAATACATGAACTAAACAAATCAAAACATGTCAGTACGTGTTATGTAAAGAACACTTGTTATAGTCCCCCCTCCTTTCCGTCACTTTTTCACTTTGTTTAGCCCTTCACACATTGTTTCGTTCCATGAGTTGTTGATGATGAGGGAGGAGTGAACGAAGTAGCTGGGAAGGGAACGATGCTGTCTGGGGGCCGCGAAGGACGAGGTATAACTGGTGGAACTTTTTTTCTTTTTTTCTAACTTGAACTTGATATGAACGGTCGTCACAGTCATTTGATCGCCTGTCACCTGATGTGGGATAGTAGTAGTAGTAGTAATAGTAATAGTAGTAGTAGTGGTGATGGTAGTCGCGGTGGTGTTGGTATAGAAATGTTAATATGTACCGTCTTTCCAATGTTGGTAATAATGTATCAGTAATAGTAGTAGAAGTAGTAGTAGTGGTGGAACAATATCGTATTAGTATCGTGGTTATTAAAGTAGTAGTGGAATACTGTCATATCATAGTAATAGTAGTAGAGTAGTAGTAGAAGTGTAACAATTTCATATTAGTATCGTGGTTGTTGAAGTAGACGTAGTGAAAGTAATGAAATAATGTCATATCATCGTAGAGGTGGTAGTAATAGTAGCAGAAGTACTAGTAGTGGCTATAGTAATTGTGGTGGTGGTGGTGGTGGTGGTGGTAGTAGTATAGTAGTAGCAATAGCAGCATACTATATAATAATTAGAATCATAGCTGGATACTCCCCCTGAAGAACGCCGACCCAACAATAGCATGTCTTATATTAACTGCTCTATACTCCCTCCCTCTCTCTTCCCTTCTATCGTTGGAGGGCCTGAGGAACGGAGATGAGCAGAGTGGCTATAGGCACAAACAACCTCACTACCTTCTCCCTCATTACCAAGACTTCTACCTCACAATTACCGTGGTCAACAAAACAACAGGGAATTTCCTCTGTAATTGTAGCTACTCTTGTTTTCCCCGTGTGTGTGTGTGTGTGTGTGTGTGTGTGTGTGTGTGTGTGTGTGTATTGTGGACGTGCCAACAGAAACCCAGCATGAAACTAGAACTGTATAACAAAGGAAGGGAGGAGAGCAGTATTGTTGGAAGGTAACACTCCCATCCCCACCTCCTACCCCCCGGTGTTACACCAAGCGCTGTAGCATCATTTACTCTTCCCTTTCTCTTGCGAAGACTTCTTCCCTTTCCTCCCTTCTCCCTCCCCTCACTGTTTCTCTTTTCCTCTTCTCCTCCCTTTCCCCTTCCCTCCTCTCTTCTCTCTCTCTCTCTCTCTCTCTCTCTCTCTCTCTCTCCCCCTCCACCCAGGCGTGTTTATTAAAGCCATATATAATAGTTTGTAGAATTGGTATGATGTAAAATTCCAGCTACAGACGTTCTTGTAATACTGTATAATGTGTGTGTGTGTGTGTGTGTGTGTGTGTATGTATGTCGGGAGGGGAGGGGGGGGGGGGTTAACAGACAGGCTGAGTCGGTGCCCAGCCAGTTCACCGCGTGGCTCTGGACGCGTCGGTTGCCTACTTTTCTTCTCTCGTTCTCTCTCCCTCCCTCTCCTTGGCGCAAACACACCTGCCTCCCACCTGTCTGTCTGGGTCGTTCAACACGCTTAAGATTGTGTGTGGCACGCAGCTGACAGATACAACACAGGTCATTTATCAGGCGGCGCCATCACCTTTTGCGGCCAGGCTGTGTGTGTGTGGAGGCAAGGCACAGGAGGGCGGGGCCTGCACGATGAGGGGCCCCCCCAAGACAGTGTCCCTCGGTGGCCCTGAGGCACTCCCCTGGGTCTGGGCGTGTGAGGAGGAGGCACCGGTGGACCCTCCCTATACCATGAAGTTTTGTGAAAGTGTTGTGTTGTGCGCCACGTAGAGTGTGTGTGTGTGTGTGTGTGCCGTGGCGATCACCAGTGGCTGGCCGACCGAGGCGAGGCAGCCAGCGGGTGAAGTGCGAGCGGGTCACCTTTGCCTTCAGGTTTCATTAGCGGGAAGCACCTCCTCCGCTACCCCGTGCCCCACACCCCGCCGGTGCTGGAGACAGACATCCAGGGGCCCGCGTGCCCTGTGCCGGTGGTAGGAGGAGGGGCGCACCAGCTGAGCGTCCGGCCAGGGGCGCTTCCCACGCTGCGGTGAAAGGCCCCCACCGTGGGCCGCGACTCTCTCCTGCCGGAGCCTCACCACTGACACACGGGTGAGTGGGGCGCCGCCTGCCACAACCCGCCGGGGCACCACGCGTTGGGCGAGTGGTGGTGGTGTCTTTACCCCCCCCCCCCCCCCCCCCCCCCCCCCCCCCCGCCGACAGTCAGCTTACCCTCAGTGTTCGCGGTTACGGCTCCAGGCTGGCGCTATTGTTGTCTGTCCAGTGGCGGCGGAGACGTGCGGCCAAGAGAGATAGCGTGTATGTGTGTGTGTCTCGGTGTGTATTTGAGTGAGTGAGAGTGAACAAGAAGCTGAGACTCATAAAAAAAAAAATCCAGATAACCCATTGATTTCTTTCCACACAAGCTGTTGGGAGTCTTAAATAACATGATAATTGTGTGTGTGTGGTTTATGTAGTGTGAGGCACGTGGCTCCAATGCTCTCTTTTCTCGCTCTGCCTTGAAGTGTGTGTGTGTGTGTGACGGCGAGGCACACAAGGCCAGGTCACCTCTCATTACCGCCGCCTGGTAGTACACGAGATAAGGCCTGGAGGTGTCTAATGACCTGCTGCCTGCCACGGGGACCCACGGGATACTGGGGCTGGGGGGGAGGCGTCTAGGGGGTAGTGACATGTACAGATGGTGGGGTAACATTACACCATTGATACACTTTTATGTTGGGTCCCTTGTCTGTGTGTGTGTGTGTGTGTGTGTGTGTGACAGGAAACAGCCTTGTGGTATCTTGGAATGCAGATATTTCGGTGGTGGTTGTGCGTGTAAACATTTTTTAATTGAAATAACTAGTAAAATTCTCTCTCTCTCTCTCTCTCTCTCTCTCTCTCGTCTCTCTTCTCGCTCTCTCTCTCTCTCTCTCTCTCTCTCTCTCTCCTCTCTCTCTCTCTCTCTCTCTCTCGCAACCACACACACACACACACACACCACCACACACACACACACCACACACACACACACACACACACCACACACACACACACACACCACACACACACTAACGTACTCTCACTTTCACTCCGCCGCTGCAACCGTCCACCACCATCACCACCACCGCCAAATTTTCACATTCTCTTCATTTGGAGACGAACGAAAGTGTGTGTGTGTGTGTGTGTGTGTGGACATATACACTTCCGGTACGGTTTATACATATACACTTTCGGTACGGTTTCTCTATCTTACCCTATTTTTCATCCTCCTTTCTTTATCTCTTTTTTCTTTCCTTTTTCCCTTTTCCCGTTTCTTTCTTTCTTAAATCTCTTATCTCATTCTCTTCCGTCTTTTCCTTCGTTTTTTCTTTCTTCATCCGCTATCTTCCCCTCCTCTCTTTGTCTCTTTGTTTCCCTTCTCTCTCTCTCTCTCTCTCTCTCTCTCTCTCTCTCTCTCTCTCTCTGTTATCTGAGTGTGGGTGTTTTTAAGCAGGTTATTAGCGAGTACCATCATATAGGGGACCCGTTAGAGAGAGAGAGAGAGAGAGAGAGAGAGAGAGAGAGAGAGGAGAGAGAGAAGAATGTGTTCGTGAAGAAAAATCATTATTAATATATTTTGCAGTTGTGATGTTGACAGTCATATTTTATCTTATTTTTAACTTTTCTGCCTTTTTTTTTTTTTTTTACCTAAACCACTAATAATAATGTATATTTTTTGCCTAAACCACCAATACGTTATGACAAAATGACCACACCTAATTATTACCTTTCCCCGTACTCTCCTCTCTCTCTCTCTCTTCTCTCTCTCTCCTCCTCTCTCTCTCTTCTCCTCTTCTCTCTCTTCCTCTCTCTCTCTCTCTCTCTCTCTCTCCCCTCTCTCTCGTCTCTCTCTCTCTTCTCTCTCTCTCTCTCGTAATGAGGGTCGGAACAGGTGTGCCATGACTGGTTTCTCACCTGCTTATCCCCCCCCTTGCATCCCCCCATTCCTTTCCCCTTCCATCTCCTCACATTCCCCCTCCCCCTTCCCCATCTCTTGGAAGTGGAGGAAGAGGAAGAGGAAACTTACCGGTGGACATTCAAAAGGTGTGTCTCTCTCTCTCTCTCTCTCTCTCTCTCTCTCTCTCTCTCTCTCTCTCTTTTCGTCCCCCTCTCTCTCTCTTCTCTTTCCTACGATCGGCTTGCAATCATTGTTCTCATGTTGTTCCCTTGATTGATATGGTGTGTGTGTGTGTGCGTGTGTTCCCTAAGTCAGCGTATAATATAAGCTGACACGAGACACACAACACACACACACACACACACACACACACACACACACACACACACACACACACACACACACAATATGTACATATATGCAGCCATTTACATTGTCGCTCACGGCCATTTGCTCATCCACATGTCGCAATTGGTCGTTTGGAAGGTTCATGCATATCCCTGGCCTAACCCTTTCCATCCTAGTGTGAATCTGGGTGAGTTTCGTTGTTCACCGCTTAATCAACGTATTCACTATTCATTCATTGTCCAGCTATCTATCTGCAGTGTACCTAGCATTACTTACGTGTTTCTGCCTGTTATCAGTGATGTACCCACCATCTATATTTCCCTACTAAAGATCTCACATACATATTACATATATATAGTTGGTGTGATAGCGGTATAATGGCTTTTAAGGCCTGGTCATATTCCCCCAGTGGACATATCCCCCCCCCTGGATATATTCCCCCCTAGACAGTTCCCCATTGGATGTATTTGATAGCAGTGTCTTATGATAACGAAACACAGACCGAAACCATTGCTGTTAATAGTTTAGGTTAGGTTAGTTTTGCTGACACTTTTTCTTCCGTCTCAAATCCGTTTTATATGATTAAAGAATATGCGAGGGAAAATGTCCAGGGGAGAATTAGTCAGGGAGGGAAATGGCAGTGTGTGGCAATGTTTTTAAATGTAGTTCGAATATAGTGTTTTAAAGGTAGTTCGTATATGCGAGGTGATGGTGGTGGTGGTAGTAGGAGTAATGCACGCAGAAACAGAAGCAGTTTGGTAGTAACCTAATAGTAGAAGCACGAAAGAGACAGAGGTGATGTTATTGTTATTGTTCTCGTGTTATTGTTGTGAGTTGTGTGAAGGGAAGTGCCTCTGTGGTAACAAGTTAAGGAGTGGGCGGCCATCTTGCATTGCGTGGCAGCCTCCGTGTGGTGGTGTCGCCTTAGTAACCAGTGCCAGGGTCTCCACCACACACACGCACACACACAGGCACACACACACACACACAGGCACACACACACACACCCACCACCACACACACAGGCACACACACACACACACACCACATGCACACACACACACACCACAGGCACACACCACACCACAGGCACACACACACACACACACACAGCCACGCACACACACACACCACAGGCACACACACACCCCCAGGCCACACAACACCACAGGCACACACACACACCACACCACACACAGGCCACACACCACACAGCACACACACACCACAGGCACACACACACACACAGGCACACACACAAAACACACACCACAGGCACACACACACACCACAGGCCACACACACACCACAGGCACACACACACACCCCACACACACACACAACACACACACACACACACCACACCACAACACACAACACCACCAAACCCCACGCACACACACACACACACCCCACACACACACACACACACACCACACACACACACACACACACACACACACACCACCAAACCCCACCACACAGACGCGCACGCACACACACACACACACACACACACACACACCACACACACACACACACACACACACACACACACAACACACCCACCACAGGCACACACCACCACGCACACACCAACACACACACACACACACACACACACCCACAAACACACACACACACACACACCACCACCCCCACCACACACACACATACCACACACACACACACCACACACACACACACCACACCACACACACAACCACCACACACACGCACACACACACCCCACACACACACCACCACCACATACAACACCACCATAAAACACGCACACACACCACCACACCACACCACACACACACACCACACACACACACACCACCACCACCACCACCACCACCACCACCAACCCCCCACCACCACCACACCACACACACACACACACACACACACACACACACACACACACACACACACACACACACACACACACACACCACCACCACCAGCACACACACACACACCACAACACACACACACACACACACACACCACACACACCACACACCACCACCACCATACCCCACACACACCACCATACAGGCACGCGCGCACACACACCACACCACACACACACACACACACACACACACACCACACACACACACACCACACACACACACACACACACACACACACACCACACACACACACACACACACACAGATAATATTTATGACCACAGCTTTATACATAAATTACACTATCATTAATAAATAGACAAAACACTTAATGACCAAAAAATGAAACATTCCCACAAATTTTGAGTAACAAACTGTAGTCCAACAAAACAATTACTACTAAAACTACTACTACTACGAAAAACTACTAAACACATAAAATTCAACAAGCAGCCAGCTTGATCTACGTCCCTATGCAAGAAAAAAAAAAAAAAAACTATTAACGGAAAAGAATATGCATTTCTTAAGTATAACACACACACACACACACACACACACACACACACACACACACACCACCACCACCACCACCACCACACAGGCCGCCCATGTACACAATATTTTAGTTTAGTTTTTTATTTAAATAGTTATGAATCCTACAAATGGCTTCAAAGGTAGATCAGTTAAGGCAG